>JANZLF010000221.1:1633476-1646843 GCA_026546835.1 Erythroxylum foetidum | reverse complement strand
CTGTTTGAAATAGTCAAACAGCTGAAAGGCTTTAATCAGCTGAAAAATAGCTGATTCTTTAGTTACCAAACGCAGCCCTTGTCTCCTCTCCACTCTCTCTCTCTCTCTCTCTCTCGTTCTCCTCTCCATCTCCTCCCTCTGCAGCGACAAGACAACTACGAACCATTGCAGACTACACGACTATCATCTTCGGATCTTCCTCTACTACGTGAACCTACCGCCACTGAGCCTCATCTGGACCTCCATCAGGCTTTAGCCCTCCTCCATGAGGACCACCAACGCACCACGTTACCATCGGTTGCTCTCCTCTGTCCCCCACACATCTGGAGCTATCAGATCTGGAATAATACTAGATCTAAACCCAACCCTACCCAATTTGAAATAATATCGATTATGAATTTGTTTGGTTTGTGTTTTCATTTTTCAGTTGAATTTTTTTACTTAATTGCATTTGTGTTGTGATTGTGAATGGGTTGGACTTCGAAGTTGGAATGAAATTGTGAATGACTTTGTGTCATTGGTTGGATAATGGATTGGATTTGGAGTTTAATGAAAGGAGTTTGGTTTTTGTTCATTGTTACGATTCGGTTCGATTGATTGATACTTGATGTCTTGATTTATCTTCAAATTTTAGGTCATTGAAACCTTGAAATACACGGCATGAATCATATATGACTTAAAAGTTAGAAAGTCTTTCATGTTTCAACTTAACTTAAACTTTAAAATCGAGAATGTAAATTAGAAATAATTCCAAGTAAATAATTAATTGACATAATCTTAAAATTATTGAAATGATATTTGGATATATATTTAATTAATTCAGTATAATAATAATTTGGTTGTGGTCTTGTAGAAAATCCGAATATGAAGTTTTGTAATTGTAATTATTCTATATCTCTAAGTTGTATTTAATCTTTATCCAAAAATTAGTCCATCTCATCAAAGATTCAAGTCTCTTGCATATCCACCTTTATTTATCCTAAAATTAGTCCATCCCATAGTCTTTGCATATTCAAAATCCAATTTTCTAATTATTCCATTTTTATCATAGTACTTTGACATTAACTCTTCAAATAAGTGTAAAAGTTTTTTAGTTCATCGTAATGAAAAAAATTACTCAGCTTATGTATTCTATTTCAAGATATTTATTAAAGACAAGAATTTATGAAGATATGTCAATGGCAATAACCATATTCCTAGAATAAAGATGAACATGCTAAGTGAAGTTAACGATGTTTAAGTCACGACTTAAATTTTTTGATTCGTTGAGCCATCATCTTAAATCTTTAAACAGTACTTTGATTTTAAATTTAACATGGATTTATGACTCTCCAATAGGAATGTCTATCTATTTCTGAATTTTACTCTAGTTTTATGGATCTTTACTTCTTTAGGCTTAATATAAAGAGTTAAAGACATTATTTATGTTGCATTGCTTCATAAAGGACTTAGTAGTTATCATTGCTATTTTTTTTTATGAAACTACTAAAGCATAATTTCTTACAAAACTAATATCTTCATTTTTTGTTACAGATAAATAGGAGGAAGTTCAACTACTCCTGATCAAACTGTTTCAGGAAGATATAATGATCTAGCATGAGTCTTGGACTCATGCTGCATTAGTCCTAGGTATGAAGAATCATATAATTTGCTTGTTTTGTAACAAGCATTTAAAAGGTGGAGGGATCACCCGATTGAAAAAGCATTTAGTTAGGGTTAAAGGAGATGAAGAACCTTGTAAAAAAGTAAATCATGATGTGAAGTGGCAAATTAAAACATTGCTTAAAGGAAAAGGTTGAATTTTGAAATTGATAGTAGAAGTTCGTTTTCTGGTTTCCATGGTGATTGTAGAAATGTTGAAGGTGATAGTGGTAGTGGTAGTGGTGGTAGTGGTACTACTAGTGTTCCATCCCAGGTCTTTGAAGAATTACCTGGACCTGATGTGAGGAAGAGAAGAAGGCAGGTGACTAGATTTTTTGCACCACAAATAACTTCTAAAGCCCAACCTTCAATTCATAGTGCAATGCAATCAAGAGATGCAACTCAAAACATTGATATGGCAGTAGCTAGATGGTGGTATGATACGGGTTTATCATTTAATGCTTCTCAGTCTTATTATTATCAACCTATGATGGATGCAATAGCCTCTTATGGTTCGGGATACAAAGGTCCTTCGATTGATGACTTAAGAGGTAAACTTTTGAGCTGTTTTGTTTTTAAAATTAGAAGCTATTTGGCAAAAAGAATAGTGAATTGGGCTACTTATAGATGTTCAATCATGAGACAAGAGTCTATTAATGTTTTTGGTTCATTTTACAAATGACTCTATGTTTTTTAGATCTATTAATGCATCTGACCTTATTAGGAATATCTTGACTTTGTTTGCGATATTTAATGAAGTTGTGAATTAAGTAGAGCCAGAAAATATTATTTAGTGTATTACTGACAATGATTTTGCTTATAAAGTGGTAGGAGAAAGGTTGCAGAATAAGTATAATTCTTTTTTTGGACTCTTTGTGTTGCACATTGTATTGACCTAATGCTGGAGAATATTGGTGATTCTAGGTAATTTTTATTATTGATGAGACTATGCAAAAAGATAAAAAGGTGACCAAATTCATCTATAATCGTTCATGGATATTAAATTTAATGAGAAAGGAATTTACTAATGGTAAAAATTTGTACTGTCCTGATATGAAAAGATTTACAACAAATTTCTTAGCACTTCAGTCTTTTGTTATGATGAAGAAAGATTTTAGACAAATGTTTACAAGTGATAAATGGATTGCATCTCAGCATACTGGGTTTAATGCTGGAGTAGAGGTTTGTAAAATTATACTGGAAGATAAAAAATTTTGGTCTCAACGAAAATTTGTTATTTGAGTTTGTAAACTTTTAGTGAGGGAACTTCACTTGGCTGATAGTGAAGAAAAGTCAACAATGGGTTTTTTTAATGTCATGGAGAGAGCGACGGAAACAATCAAAGCCAATCTGAAACATAGGCCTTCTTTGTATACACCATATCTTTTAATCATTAATAAAAGAAGGGAAAGACAAGTTTCTTCGCTGTTGTTTGTAGCTGAGATATTTTTTTAATCCTAATGTTTATTTTAGACTGGATCTTACTAAACAAGTTGAAGTTAAGATAGGAATGCTTTTAACTATTACAACAATTGTTAGCATTGACGCGATACAAAATCTCTTAAGCTCATAAATGGAGCATTATAAGTTATCTTATGGAGTTTTTGGAATGTCGATACTGTTCGATAGAGGAAAACTTTCTCTAAGTATTAGTTGTTTCCTTTTTCTTATTTATTGAAAATTAACTATTATTTTATTTTGTTTATAAGATTACTTTTGTTATCTTACAACTTACAATTTCTCAGTGGGATCAATTCCAAAATGATGTTCTATGATTGAAAAGGTTTGCAGTTTAGATTTTAAGTCAATGTGTGACTGCAACAGGTTGTGAACGAAATTGGAGCACATTTGAATTTATACATTCCAAAAAAAATTGGAGCATAAAAGGTTGAATGGCTTAGTTTTTGTTCGTTACAATTTAAAACTTCGAGAAAGGTATGTTATTATCATTATTAATTTATTATTATTATTATTATCATTATTAATTTCGATATAATTTCTTATAATTTTCTAATAATTAAATTTTATTATTTACTAGGAGTCTTAATAGCACAAGTAATTTAACTGGTCCAATTTTTATTGATAATATTGATCTTTTGGTAAATTGGATTTTTTAAGAATCGAATTTGGTATATGTCAATGACTTAGAAGATAATCTTGGATGGGAAAGCATTGGCATGTCATTTGGTGCAACAAATTTGAATGATAATGATGATGAAGCTCCTCTCAACGATGAGGATTATGTGCGAAATGATAATGGTCAGTGCAGCTATAGTGGGTATCCTCCCGTAGACGATTGAATTTCATTTCAAGTTTTTATTTTTTCCTCTTTTTTTTAATTTTACTTATATTTGATGTATATGTTAAATTCTACATATGTAATGTAATTGTAAATGTTTTTGTTTCAGGTTTAATTTCTCCTTAATTGTTTCCTCATCACGAACTTTTATTGTAAATTGTAATAATTTGAGAGTTAAGGATATTTATTGTTCTTTTTATTGGTTGTTTTGATATAATTATTATTTATTATATGATGAAATTGTATTATTGTAATATTTTAAATACTTTGTATTATTCTTAATTTTATATTTGTATGATGATGATTGTCATTGTTTATATTAATTTTAGTTATTATTTATATGTGAAATATTCAAAAAAATATTGTTATTTCATATCAATTGTCATTATTTTATCATTATGATTTTCGAAAACATAGTTGACGTAAACAGTAAATTAGTAAAGTATATAGTACAACTGTACAATATACCAATGGAATATTTTGTAAATTTTAAAAATTTTAGGAACTATTTCATAAATTTAAAAAATTACCTGAAACAGTATCCGATACTGACCGATACCGGTACAGTATCGTACCGAACTTATTCCAGTATCGTGTTTCGTACGGTATTCATAACATTAATTTTTATAAAGAAAACTCCAAAAAATGATATCAAAAAGGAATTAATTGAATAAATAAACAAATGTTTACAATAAGTAGTCTTACAAGGAGCCCATCCTAAAACACTGCGGTTTATACCTACCTACTAAAATTCCCAATTAAGAAACCCCGCAGAAAGTAATCACATAATCCTCTTTCGACTCAAAAAGAACTAAAGTTGGGCTTCCTCCTCTGGATTGTCTCTGAAAACTCCAAAAAGTTCTTTGTACATTTTCCTGGTGTGACGACGTTAATGAAGTTTTTGACATATTAGCGAGCTAATGTGGTGGTAATTGTGATGGTACTTACAGAACCTGATCCTTCGTCGTGGGTAATTGAGTTAGGATTGTAAGTTCTATGGAAAACGAATCTTGGTTGTCTTTGATATGGAAGAGCCATGTCGTCGTTCAGCATGAAAATTACATCTAACATAGTTGGTCTGTCCATTACATCTTCTTATACACACTAGAGTGCAATTTGAATGCATTTTAAGGCCACATAAGGTAGGTATCTCCTCCACTACTAGATCAACTACTTCCAGAGCTCTATCTTTTTCTCCATAATTCCCATACCTATCAAAGTTTTACCATTAACCAAGTAAGAATTTAAAATCCAAGTATCTTTACCCTAAAGGAATTTGGAAATTTATATAACTGACATATCGTATCATGCTTAAGGCAGAAGGTTGATCTAAGTCATTGTTCTTCTTGCCACTTATAATCTCCAACACTATGACTCCAAAGCTAAAGACTTCGGGTTTAACTGAGAATTTTCGAAACATTGCTTATTCTGGAGACATATAGCCACTTCATTTATTAATGTGAAATATGGTCATTCTATAAATCGTATAATTGCCAAGCTAATATATGTTTTGCTTTTGGTAATCAGGTGAAATTGTGCTTACTATGTGCCTACAACTTTTTTTTGTCTCGTCTTGCATTTGGTCATCTTCAAATATTCTAGCCATTCCAAAATCTGAAATTTTTTACTACATCTCAGCATCTAATAGAACATTGCTGGTCTTCAAATCTCTCTGTATAATTCTCAACCTTGAGTCCCAGTGGAGATACAAGATTCCACGAGTAGTTCCAACAATTATGTCAAAGCGCTTTCGCCAATCTAAGGACCCACTTCTGACATCATCTACACCAAAATGAAGATTTCAGTTTGAATGTAGGCTAACTACCATAATATGATGACAAGATATTAATTATACTCACCAAAAAGAGAAGAGTCCAAGCTTTTATTGATTAAGTATTCATAAATTAGCATAGGTTCCTCTCCCTCAACACAACATCCTAAAAGCTTTACCAGATTTCTGTGTTGAAGTTTTGCTATCAATTTCACTTCATTGATAAATTCTTCCATTCCTTGCCTTGAGTTTTTGGATAATCTTTTCACAGCGACTTGCTGTCCGTTAGGGAGCTGACCCTGGAATCATAATGCACAGTTGAATTTTGGTAAATTGTCAAGTAGGACATTACAACCAACAGACTATATTTAGAGTCTTGGAACCAAAACCTTATAACCTAAAGCCTTATATATTTAGACCATATAAGCTAAGGAGTCATTACCTTATAAACAGAACCAAAGCCCCCTTGCCCAATTTTGTTAGCAAGTGAGAAATTATTGGTTGCAGTTGATATAGTGCTGAGATCATAAAATGCCAATTCTGCCTGATTATTAGTTTCCCTCAACTCATCTGCCATCAGGGTATTTTTGTTGTGATCTAAATTATTGATATGAGATATTCTTTTGCTCCATTTGTCCTTCGTTGCCCTTTAAACAAAAAGAGAACAAATGTTTTCAAGCAATATTTGTACTAAATAGACATTACTATTTTCAGGAAATACAGGTCGTTTATTATCATCAACCGGCTATAGGGAGTCACCAAATTTCAGAACAAATATATATCTTAAAGCATAATAGTAATTTATTTAGTTTTGCTTCTTACCTCCTCTTTATTCTCTTCCTAAGGAACAGAAAGACAACAATCACAATCCACGCTGAAAAGACTGAGATAGCAAGAATGGCTAGCATCTCCTTCCTTTTCAACAAACTACTCGATTTACTTGCATATTCAACTGAATGAATCCAAAGAACTTACATTATTTGAAAATAATCGGAAATTTGTTCTACACCTTCATATAAATTTAGCTTATTAAGTTTTGAAATAGCACCAAATATAGGATGAAGACTTACCTAATTGAAGTACATCAACACAAACATAGAGATCATATCCATCTTCCCTAAATTCTATAGAGTCCATCAATCTTCCATACCAAGCTAAACAACCCGTCGTCCCTGCAACACCTACACTTGCATAAGCTAAGCAAGAGTAATTACTCACGCATTCCAGCTGACATTGGAGATAGCCCATGTTCTTCCCCAACCAAACAGCATTTGAATTATCAGGAACCTTAACTTTTGACATTTTCACAAACCCCTCTCCCTGCTCACACAACAAGGAAGACCCTTGTTGCTTCTTCATACAAATACCTTCCCCATCCTTCAAAATCCGGTTTTTCATCAACTTGGGTTCATATCCAGGTGGACAAGTACAGTCAACTTTGTTTTCATTACTCGGATTACACTTCATGTAATCTCCACACTGCCCATATGAATCGCACCTGTACTTAGGCGCTGACCATAACTCCTTCCATTTCCCATCACTTTCAAACCAGTTTAACCTCCTAATCGTTCCTGTTTCATCTAAAACTAATCTGATTCTTCGAGATAGATCCTCAGTAGCCCGAAAATAAGTAAAGTATAATTCATCTTGATTGTTAACATAAGTGTAATTATATACGTACGCATATTTTCTCCAGGGCCATGGACTGCTTATCCAGTAAGGGCTCGCACCCTTGTACAAAACGAACTGAGGCGAGCCTCCTGCAATAAGCTTGAGTGAGTACAGTCCCGTTCCTGGGTCATCTGCTGATTTCCAAGATGATATGAAATGCTCTGCACCTGTTCTCCTGTTCAGCCCAAGTCTTACTCCTTTCAGGACTGAGTTTGTAGGATAATAAAAGCTTTGCCACACAATTTTTCCACCACGAAACAGAGCAAAATTCCCTGAATCCAACAGCTGAGCCACGCAAGTATCATCAGCTTGTACATCCATCGACAGATTCGTAGACCAGACCACTGAATGTTCTTGATCACCATTAGAGTAAAGAATTAGATCTCCAATTCGGTTGAGTGAGAGTACCCCAAAAGAACCATTGATTGGAGAGTCTCTGTTCGCAACCCAGATCACATATTGGTCTGGTAAACCATAATACCAGATTCCGAGATATCTAGAAGAACTATTACCAGAGCTGAAAAATCCTAGGGCAAATAGGTTGTCTTTGGAGACTAGAAGTTGACCATCATCACTAATGTTTTGGTTCCAAGCCAAGGTGTCCCCAGAAGTGACAATCCTGGAATGGAAAACAAGTAGTGTAAATGAATGTAGAAGCAGAAAGAGAACGTCCATGAGTACGATCGTCTTGCTCCAATAATGTCTGGAACTATACTGGAAAGTTTTTGTGGGACATGTTTAATAGTTGTGGGTGCAGGTGAGATAGTAATTGGACAACCATAGATCTGAGAAGCTACCTAGGCATTATTCATTAGTGATTACAAGTCTTCTGAAGGATGGTTGACTATCACAAAATATTGTGTGGAGAAGAGTCATTTTTGACAAGCTACCTACGCTTTACAAGTCTTCAGAAAAAGATCCGCTAAGTGTTCCCCGTTAATTGCGAAGTTATGGGAGTCACTCGGGATTTGACCTGAGAGTTGTCTTGAAGTTGATTTGTGTGAAAGATATTTAATTAGTTAGTTTTTTAGTTAATTATTTTAGTTACTTTGTAGTTAGTTGACATATTGTACAGATACGGTTTTAGTGGTTTTGTATTTTGTATATATACATTACAGATACAACAGAGGAATAATAAGAAAACCATTATTCAGTTACTTTACTTCTTATCTTTCGTAAAGTTCCTAAATCTGTTCATGGTATCAGAGCTAAATAGGGTTCGACTCCAACGATAAACAAAAGGGGGTTTCTGGCTTCCGAGCAACAATCGGTAGTGATTTCTTGTTTTTGGTACGAGGAAGGTGACGATTTCTTGTTTTCCACGAAGGCAAAGGCGATTTTGAAGTATTTCAATTTCTCCATGACTGATTGGACTGAAACTCGTTCTCGGCATGGTGTATGTGTAGATGACGATCCGTTTCTGTTACAACCGTCTGATCATCCAGGGATGGCGTTGGTGCTAACGCCGTTGACTGGATCGAACTATTTCAGCTGGAGTACAGCCGTTCGAACTGCGCTTGAAGCAAAAGATAAACTTTGCTTTGTTGATGGTACTCCGAAATCGCCTACAGATGCGGCTCGGTACAAGAAGTGGAAGAAGGTGGACTCGATGATTAAGTCTTGGCTTCGCAACTCCATTTCTAAGGATTTGGGTGACAGTTTTGTTTACTCACCTAGCGCCAAGCATCTGTGGGAGGTGTTGGAGAAAAGGTTTGGAGTTAGTAATACTCCTCAAATGTACCAGGTTCAGCGGGAGATGTTATCTACTGAGCAAGGTAACCATTCGGTCACTCAGTATTTTAGTAAACTTAATCAGTGCTGGGATGAGTTTGATAGGCTTATGCCTTTGCCTGGGTGTGGTTGTACTGGCTGCTCTTGTTGTGCAAGACTGACTGCGAAGCTTAAGGAGAGGGCGGATGCGTCCAAATTGCTACAATTTTTAATGGGCTTGAACAAGTCTTTTGATAATGTTCGAAGCCAAATTTTGAATTTGGATCCAGCACCAGATATTGATCGTGCTTATAGTATGGTTTTAAGGGTGGAAAGTCAACGAGCAGTAAATATGAATTTTTCTACTGAGAATCCGGATATAGCTTTATTTGCTAAAGCTTCTGGATCTAACAAAGGGGATGATAAAGCTAGTAACAGAAAGAAGGAGTATGGAAAAAAATCTGATAGGCAGTGTGATCATTGCCATAGTATGGGGCACACCAGGGAAACTTGTTTTAAGCTTCATGGATATCCTGACTGGTATGATGAATTGAAGAAGAAGAAAGGTTCTGGTTTTAAGAAAGACAATGCCCATATGGTTACTGAAATGGCTGAGACACCTTTTGATGCATCATCTTCTTCTGAAGGTAAAGAACTTGGACAGTTGATGTTGCAAATGCAGATTATGCAGCAGGAGTTGGCTAAACTTGTCAGTTGGAAGATACCAACAACTGGAGGTGCAGGAAAGGAGTTCTCAAACTTTATTTTTGCAGGTAATGCTGGTTATACAAGTACAGCATTACATGCATTGAGCATTTCTGGTGGAAATATGTGGATCATTGATACAGGGGCGTCTAATCACATGTGTTGTGATGATAAGATCATGAAACACCGTAGACCTCTTAAACATTGTGTGTCAGTACAGTTGCCTGATTCTAGTACTCAGATAGCTACTCATTCTAGTCATGTTGAACTACATCCCAACCTTGTTCTCAACCATGTGTTATACCTTCCTACATTTAAGTTCAATATATTATCAGTGCAGAAACTTGCTGATAGTGCTGATGCTTATTTCACTTTCTTTCCTTCCCATTGTCTCATACAGGACCTGAAGAGTAATAAACTCATTGCTGTGAGAGCTGTAATGGGAACATTGTATTTTCTTACAACCAAGTCTTTTGATTCTACTGTAATCTGTAGTTATCTGAATCTTTGTGAAAATCATAGACCCATAAGTAGAGTTGATAGTACATTGTTGTCTAGCCTTGTCTTCTCTAATTCTTGTACTACTTCTACTCCAATAAATAATAATGCTGTACTTTGGCATTCACGACTTGGGCATGCTTCTTTGAAGGTGTTACAACATATTGGTTGTCTTAATATTAAAGATTTGACAGATCCGTGTAATGTCTGTCATTTGGCCAAACAACATTGTCTACCTTTCTCAGTGGCTGAGGGGAGTGCCACTCATGTATTGGAGCTTTTACATGTTGATCTATGGGGTTCATACAAACAAGCAAGTTTTACTTCTTGTCACTATATTCTGACTATTGTTGATGATTTTAGTAGGGCAACTTGGACTATTTTGTTGAAGTACAAGTCTCAAGTACCTGATGCCCTGCTCAGTTTTATTATTATGGTGGAGAATCAGTTTGATCATAAAGTAAAGAAGGTGCGGTCTGATAATGGCACAGAGTTTGTCAATCACAATTGCCAAACTTTCTTTGCTGAAAAAGGAATTCTTCATCAGAGAACTTGTTCCTATACTCCTCAGCATAATGAGGTGGTGGAGCGAAAGCACAAGCATTTGCTGCAGGTTGCTAGAGCCATACTGTTTCAGGCACATATGCCTAAGTGTTTTTGGGGGGAAGCCATCTTGACTGCTGCTCACATTATTAATCATTTACCCTCTTCTGTTCTTGATTGGAAGACTCCCTTTGAGGTATTGTTTCATAAATCACCAGATTATGAGAGGTTGAAGGTCTTTGGTTGTCTTTGCTATGCTACGAATACTACTCTTAGGAAGGGTAAATTTGAGGCTCGGGCACAAAGATGCATTATGATGGGTTATGCTTCTGGTCAGAAAGCATATAGAGTTTATGGTTTGGATACTCATGAGATGTTTAGTTCACGGGATGTGATTTTCTATGAGAAGATATTTCCTTTTGTTGATTCTGATAAGCATAACAATCATCTTTCCACTGTTTCAGATTTGGATATCTGTTTACCAACTTCTTCTTCGGTGGAGTTAGAGGTACTTTCTTCTGCTGATTCTACTGATCATGTTGTAATTGGTGAAAATAGTGCTATTCCTGCAGCAGTGTCAAATGATATATTTGATGTGATTGAAGACATGGTCGATGACGTGCCTATGTCCACTAATGTAGTTGATGGGCATGAAATGATTGGAGATATGGCAGCAGCTGAACATACTGATTTTGTGTCTGCTCAACAACTCCGCATGAGTACAAGACAGAGGCGATCACCAATTTGGATGAAGGATTATGTTAGTTGCAGCATTTCTGAAGATGTTTTTGCATGTGCTCCAAGCTATGTAGCCTTTATGGCCAATATTAGCAAGAGTGTGGAACCGCAGACTTACAGCCAGGCAGTACAACACACAGAATGGGTGGATGCTATGAATAAGGAATTGTTAGCTCTTGAGCAAAACCAGACTTGGGAGATAACTACTCTTCCACCTAGCAAGAAAGCTATTGGTTCTAAGTGGGTGTACAAGGTTAAGTATAATTCTGATGGGACTGTGGAACGATATAAAGCTCGGTTGGTGACGAAGGGGTATAATCAGACAACTGGGGTTGATTTCTTTGATAGTTTTTCCCCGCTTGCTAAACTAGTCACGGTGAGAACATTTCTGGCTTTAGCTGCCAAACAAAACTGGTTTGTGCATCAATTGGATATTAATAATGCATTTTTGCATGGTTATCTCAAAGAGGAAGTTTATTTGATTCCACCAGAAGGTTATGTCAAGGCTGGCCAAGGAGAAGTTTGTAGATTGAAGAAGTCTTTATATGGCTTAAAGCAAGCCTCTAGAGAGTGGAACTCAGAATTTACTACCCAGGTTTTGAATTCTGGTTTCTCTCAATCTAAAAATGATCATTGCTTGTTTACTAAAGTCACTAAGGGTGATTTTATGGCTCTATTGGTTTATGTTGATGATGTATTGATCGGTGGTAATTGTGAGGAAGATATAATTGCTGTTAAACATTTTTTACACTCACTCTTTACCATTAAAGATTTGGGAAATGCTAAGTATTTTTTAGGCATTGAAATTGCTAGAACTCCTAAAGGTACTTTCATTTCTCAAAGGAAATACTTGCTGGATATTTTGGATGATTGTGGTCTTGTTCATTCTGTTGCTGTGCATACTCCTTTGCCTCAAAATCATAAGTTTGATCAGACCAGTGCTTTGTTTTCGTATGCTAACAGATATCGTAGGTTGGTTGGGAGGTTATTATACCTTAATATGACGAGGCCGGATATCACTTTTAGTGTGCAACAATTAAGTCAGTTTGTGGCTTCTCCTACTCATGCTCATTGGGAGGGAGCCTTACATGTCTTGAGGTATCTTGCTGGAACCAAGGATAGAGGTTTGTTTTACAAGAATGACTGTTGTTTGAATATGACTGCTTATTGTGATAGTGATTGGACATCTTGTCCAATTTCTAGGAAATCCATCAGTGGCTATTGTGTGTTTTTGGGGGATTCTTTGATAAGTTGGAAGAGTAAGAAGCAATCTACTGTTTCACGGTCCAGTTGTGAAGCTGAGTATAGGAGTATGGGTACTATTGTATGTGAACTTCAGTGGTTGGTTTATTTGTTCAAAGATTTCCAGATTTCTGTTTCTTTGCCGATTGATCTTTACTGTGATAATCAGTCGGCTTTGCATATCACAGCTAATCCAGTATTTCATGAACGGACGAAACATCTTGAAATTGATTGTCACATTGTGCGCCAGAAATTCAAAGAAGTTTTTATTTCTCCTCGTTATGTGTCCACGCATAATCAAGTTGCTGATATTTTTACTAAGTCATTGGCCACTCCTCAGTTTACTCAATTTCTTGTCAAGTTGGGATTGATTTCTCATCCATCTCCAACTTGAGGGGGGTGTGTGAAAGATATTTAATTAGTTGGTTTTTTAGTTAATTATTTTAGTTACTTTGTAGTTAGTCGACATATATGTACAGATACGGTTTTAGTGGTTTTGTATTTTGTATATATACATTACAGATACAACAGAGGAATAATAAGAAAACC
>JANZLF010000221.1:1588659-1607918 GCA_026546835.1 Erythroxylum foetidum | reverse complement strand
ATTTAATATTATAAGTACTTTTTATTTTATACTTTTTCTTTTTTTTAATTTACTTGTTATTAGTTTTTCTCCTATCCTCTTCATGTGGGTCATTTGCAACATTTTCTTTATTAATTAAGGGTAAGATTACGTATTACTAAAATTTTCAAATTTATCCTTCTTAGTGAGATTCTTCTAGATATTGTTGTATATTTTATTTATTAATTATTTATTTTATGTATTTTTATTTTTATTTATTTATTTTTACTCTTATTCTCTTTACATGGGTCATTTAAAGAATCAAATTATAATAAAGTTAAACATATATAATTATATACCATTTACCCTTTTATTTATATTTCCATTAACTTATTATTAATATTTAATTGAATTAAAATATATTTTTTGTACAAAAAATTTTATAATTTATTTATTTAAAATTAAATAATTTAAAATACAATTATTTTTTTTATCATAAGGATGATGTCATTGGTTAAAATATTAAAAAAAACTATTTAAGTGAAAATATGAACAAAAAAGATCAAAAAAATTGGGCCTGGACTGAGATTGGGCCCAATATGTTTGAATTGGGTCGGTCTTGTTAATTTCCCTTGTTTCGGCTCGTGTTGAGTTGTTAATGAAACGTTTCAGTTTTTATATCCAAGTCAAGCCTGCAAATCTAGAAGACGAGCTCCAGATTGTCTCCTGCCCTTTGCTTTGCTTTGCTTTCCCTTTTGTGAAGAAGCAGACTAATTCAGTGCTAGCCGAGGCAGGAGAAAGAGAGACCCTCAGATCCGACGAATTTTCCGGCGATCATCATGTTTTCCGTCGCTCTCCGATCTCTCCCCTTCTGTGCTGCTTTCATTTTCCTCTTCCTCTCTCCCGTACTCGCCTCCGAGTCTGATCACAAGGTAAAGTTTCGTCCCATACTCTTATTCTTGGTTACTCCTAGATCTCTTTCTTACTTTCGTTTCATTCAGATCTGTGTATCTTCTCAGTTATTGCATTGTTGGAATTGATAATTACGTCATCTCTCAGTTTATGTCTTATTTTTGATTGAGTAGTGGGGATTAGGTTTAGATCTCCGGTGGAGCTTTGCCTCTCTTTTTTTCTTCCCTTCTCTTCGTTCTTAACAGTGTACATGTTGTTTTCAAAGTTAGGGCTTTAATTTCTGTTATTAATTCATGTAAATTACTTCTCTGGCAGTTTGTGCGCCTATGATTTTCTGTTCGCATGAACCATGAAATATAACATAATTTGCGCTTGGAAACAATTAGAGTTACCTTTGTGGGAGGATGTAGTAGGTTTATGTTCTTTATCTCCCGGAGCTAGATCTGATTATCAGCGAATAGATGTCAGATGTATAAGCTTTTGTTTGTCATTTGTCTCTCATTTTCCTGTCAGAGAACAACTGCTCTATAACTTTTCAAAAGCATTTGATTTTAGTGTATTCACGTCTAGAAAGCAGGAGCATTGTTCCAATGGCGCGAAAGTCAACTGCATTAGTAGCAATTGTGTGTGTCTTTGTGAGAAATTAGTTTAGAAAGTGGCAACCTCATGCATTTGAGTATGGGACTTAAGTGATTGTGTCAATGAAAATCAGTTCACGGATTGCTATAAAACAAAAAGTATTGAATCATCCATTGACTTCTAGTTCTTGCATTTAGACCAGCCTAAAGATAGTTTGAACTTTTATGAAAGGTGTTGTGCGTTTTAGTGGATTAGAAAAGCCCCTTTTCTCATTTCATTTTCTTTGCTGCAGTGTTTACAAGATGGTCAAACATTTGTATAGTGCAATTACACTGTGTTTCAGAGTATTCGGTTCCTCCTTTGACTAACATCTTTTGATCTTAGGCACATTGTATAGTTCTTTTAGAAGTTGTTAATGACAGTAAAACTGGCTTGTAAATTATGTGATGCTGCAAACTCATGTTAAGCGGACTGCATATGCTTTATGGCAATTCTATGGTAGTTGCCTGACAGAGTCTTGTACCTCCGTTGGATTGTTTAATTCAGATGAAATCTAAAGCAATCTTGAGCTATAAAAAAAGCATTTCAAATGGAACCATTCCTTTAAAACCTGATAAAAGAATTAGGCTGGAAATTCTATTGACGTATTCAGCAGCAGTTGGTGCTCTTCCTATCAGTTAAAGTTCACCCTTACTCTATGAGCAGTTTTTTTTACAATCTTTCTTCTTTCAGTTAAGTTGAGAAAGGTTCATGTGTTAACAAAGTGAATATTGTTGTTATTTTGTTAAAAGTCAGTTGTACTTTTGCTTATTGATACTCTATTTTACTGCTTTCTTTTCCAGTATCATCCAGATGACGAAGTTACCCTATGGGTTAACAAGGTTGGTCCTTACAACAATCCACAAGAAACATACAACTACTACAGCCTTCCGTTTTGCCACCCAAATGGCAATGCTGCACACAAGTGGGGTGGTCTTGGTGAGGTCCTTGGTGGAAATGAGCTTATTGACAGTCAGATTCGTATAAACTTCCAGAGTATGTACTTTTGTCCTATTTTTAACTTCCTTGAATTTTCAGACAGCTGTTACTCATCTGGTCTTCTGGAATTTTCTCTTTACTTGATTTGTCATTTTTCTTCAGAGAATGTGGATAGAGCTAGCATTTGTCAGCTTGAACTTGATGAAGCCAAGGTCAAACATTTTAAGGATGCGATTGAAAACAACTATTGGTTTGAATTCTTCATGGGTATGTCATGTTTTGAATTTTTAATTGTTTTCCAGAGGGTAATGTGGACAAACAGTATTTTGTTATTGGATTTTTTGGTAAATGAGGTGATGGAATTGGAAGTCCAGGTTTTAGATTGAATCTTGGTAGGCTACAGATCGACCCCTTAGAAGTAAACAATGATGCAGCTAATGTAGTCATTGTTTAAATATGAACCATAAATGATAGCTATTCTGTAGATGATGGGTTGAGAATAATGGAAATACTTTTAGGTCTTTCAGTATAGAGTTCCTCAGATGCATTTCATAAACTCTATCAAACTACTTCTATGTTGCTAACAGATGTGGCATTGTGTATTAATTTACTAATACGTTGATCCTATGAAATTATGCTATGAAATCAAATTGCAGATCTTTGTTTTACTGTTTCATGGAAGTTACTTAGTGTAGTTAAGCTGTTAACATTTGCTTTTCCTTTAATGGTTCTTTAACCCAATAACCCACACCACCAACTCCCAACCCCGAAAATTTTTTGAACTGCACTAATCTTGCCTTGTTCTTTGTTGAGGTGCTGACACATTTTTTGCTTTGGTTTTCATTTCATGCTTCATTTGTTGCTTCCTGGATACAAATTCAGATGACCTGCCATTGTGGGGTATGTTTTTGCCATTCTGCCTTAACATATGCAAGTTTAGGTTCATTCTTAAACATTTTTTATCAATGATATTTTAGGTTATGTTGGTGATTTGCATCCTGATAAGAACAGTGATAGCAGCAAGCATGTGATCTACACACATAAGAGTATAACTGTTAGATATAATAAGGATCAGGTTTGTGGTTCGCTGAGTGTCACTTGTTATATTGAATGGTGTTTACCTTCATTGACAATATAACAAATCTCTTTTCTTGCAGATTATTCATGTCAATCTTACCCAGGAGAGTCCAAAGCCCTTAGAACCTGCTAGAGTAGTGGACATGACTTATTCTGTGAAGTGGATTCCCACAAATATCACTTTTGCCCGACGCTTTGATGTCTATCTGGATTACCCCTTTTTTGAGCACCAGGTAAAATTAATGGCTGGTTGAATTCCTTCTGATTGTTGTAGTCTGCTTTATTTCACTTTTCTAGATCTGTAGAACCATCTTTACTTTGTTGTTTCATTACCATTAAGTTCCTTCCGCATTCAAATTTAGTTGTAATGCATCTCTCAACATGCAGATACATTGGTTCTCAATTTTCAATTCATTCATGATGGTCATCTTTCTCACTGGCTTGGTGTCCATGATATTGATGAGAACTCTTAGAAATGACTATGCAAAGTATGCTCGAGAGGATGATGATCTAGAATCTCTGGTAACACCTTTCTTGAGTTATGAATCTCATAAATTTGTGGCACTTATATGATGGTTTATAACTTGATTTTTTGTATATCCTCTTAGTTCTAGAGCAATCTGTACCGGATCTTAGTTGATATTGATATCCTTCTTCCTTCTTTAATTCCTGGTTCCTTAAAAAGGACTTCTAACTGTATCTGATTGTGTTGGCCATTGTTGTTTCAGGAAAGAGATGTTAGTGAGGAATCTGGTTGGAAACTTGTTCACGGTGATGTTTTTCGCCCTTCCAGCAGTTTAGTTATTTTGTCAGCTGTTGTTGGGACAGGTGCACAGCTGGCATTGCTTGTTCTTCTTGTCATCTTATTGGCCATTGTTGGAACGTTGTATGTTGGGTAAGTTCATATAGAACTCCCCCCCTCTCTCTCTGTGGCATGCAAACACATATACTTTCGAATAACCATGGTTTCATTGTTTACATAATCATTTATCTCTGGTGGTTGGTTAATTGTGTGGTTTTTATATTTGATCTTGCTTTCCCCTTTGGATAAATTTTGCACTGATATTGGTGTTTGTTTTTGAAATGTTCAATGTCACTTACGTGGTCCAGGAGAGGAGCAATTGTTACAACTTTTATCGTATGTTATGCACTCACATCATTTGTTTCTGGTTATGTAAGCGGAGGAATGTATTCGCGCAATGGGGGTATACTTCTTTATTCATTGTCTGGTTGATCGTTCTTGTGTATAATTATTCTTATACTATTGGACTATATTCTTTGTTTCCAGGGAAAGGTTGGATAAAGTCAATGATACTCACAGCTTCTCTGTTCCCCTTTATGTGCTTTGGGATTGGATTCATCTTGAACACTATTGCTATATTTTACGGATCCCTTGCAGCCATTCCCTTTGGCACCATGGTGGTGGTTTTCGTAATTTGGGCTTTTATTTCTTTCCCCTTGGCACTTCTTGGTACGGTGGTTGGAAGAAATTGGAGTGGTGCTCCAAACAATCCATGCCGTGTGAAAACAATTCCTCGCCCAATCCCAGAGAAGAAATGGTACCTCACGCCATCTGTAGTCTCTATGATGGGTGGACTACTACCATTTGGCAGTATTTTCATTGAGATGTACTTCGTCTTCACATCCTTCTGGAATTACAAGGTGAACTTGCAGTTCTTTTCATTTTATTGTGAAAAGGATGTTCACAACCTTTGCATTGACTATTTCTTAATTTGTTCACTTAAGTTGATTAAATTTTAGGCTATAGATACTGTCTTTTATGCAAGGGCTTAAAGATTTAATATAAGATGCACGCCAGAAGCTTTTTCTGCATCTTGCTAGTTATACTGGAAAATCATTTTGAGGAACATGTTTCCATCTTACAATAATATCACAGACTACAGAAGATTAGATTCTGAAGAGCACTTTTTCTGGCTTAGATTGATAAAAAGTGTAATATTGATGTACTAACCTTGCTTTTTGTGTTGCCTGATAGGTCTACTACGTGTATGGCTTTATGCTACTGGTTTTCTTGATTCTTATAATTGTAACCGTATGTGTTACCATTGTGGGAACATACTTCTTACTCAATGCCGAGAACTATCACTGGCAGTGGACATCTTTCTTCTCTGCAGCCTCAACGGCCGTTTATGTCTACTTCTATTCAATATATTACTACTACGTGAAGACAAAGATGTCAGGCTTCTTCCAAACCAGCTTCTACTTTGGATATACTCTGATGTTTTGTCTTGGATTAGGAATTCTTTGCGGTGAGTTTACTTTTTCCTTTTAATTCGTTTCGAGAAACCCAATTTTTCTTGCTTTATGACTATTTATTGTCTTGATTTTGCATGATATGTGAGTGTACTGCTGAATTAATGGGGGTATATCTAAAGGCCATAACGAGGTTCTGATCTGCGAAGTATATTGTTCTTATAATTTTGACCATACGTATAAACCAGGTTGTTTGAATGTGCAGGAGCTGTTGGCTACCTGGGCTCTAATCTGTTTGTAAGGAGGATCTACAGGAATATTAAGTGTGATTAGAACCTTGTACAATGGAAAATGTGCCTAAAGAGTGCTTCTCGGAGCATTTTAAGATAATATTTCTGGAGAAGAGTGCGTTGGGAATGGCAGTTCTGGAGAAGAATCAACATGGTTCAAGGGGTGGAATGTATCTTCTCTCTATGGTCTACAAGGTGGAAAGCCAACATAAATATATATCATTCTCACCTTTTCTCTTTCTTTTTCTTTTGTGGCATGTGAATTCTTAATTTAGATACTTCAGGAGATGGTTGACCATTGAAGCTTAGCAAAACATACAAAAGACGTATGGTATGTCTGCCATTTTTGTTATAAAATTTTTGATCTTTATTGAAAATAGCTGGACTATGTAAAAGGGCTGATGCACAGCTTGCCCCTTGGAATTTGTTATCCTTTTTCTACGTTTGTGGTTGAAGGAGACTAGGGGATTATAGTAGGGAAGGCTTTTGAGGTAATTTAGCTTTTGCTTCATGCCGTTTTTATTCTTGTGCAAACTGACTAGAATTTTTAATTCTTCATAACATGTGGAGGCACAGCTCTTTTCTCCAATATTTTAAACATTAAATTGAATGGTATTGAGATTATTATTACTCGATTTTAAAGAGATTATAAAATTAATTAATAAATTGGTATTTTTTTTAATCATGTTTAAGATATTGTTTACTATCGGTTGATATTGCAAAAATTTTGTACGAATAAGAAAATCTGGTAAGTGATTTTGGTGCCGGTTGATAATTAAAATATTTTACGTAAAATATTTGTTCAAGTATTGATTCAAAAGATAATTCTAAAAACATTTAAGACTAGATTTAAAATTTTAAAATTTTCACATATAAAATAACAATTATTTATAAATAGAAAAGAATTGTTTAATAAATAATAAAAGTATAAATAATAATGTATTAAATAAAAATTTTATACCTTTAAGTTTATGTGATCATAGATTATATACAATAATTTAATATAATCATACTTAAAATTTTTTAATTTATATATTTTATATTGATAATGTATATTTAATATATATATATATATATATATGGAATATATTATAATAACTTTTAAAATATGTTAAGGTAATATCTAAAATTTTATAAGAAATAATTAAAAATAATATTAATTAAAAAAAGAAGTATTTGTTATATTAATTTTATATTATTATAATTTCTTAAGATATGATTGAAGTAAAGCAAAAAATTTGTATAAAAATTGATATTGACTGATATTTTACCAAAACCAAATTTGGCAAGGGCACATAAAGCTCACTTTTCTTTTTCTTTTTTATTATATCAGGTATCTTAGTTTAGTTGGACTAATCCTAAGCTCCTAAGACTTCATCTCAAGAATCCTAAAATAAGTAAATCTGAAATCCCATGACTCTTTAAATTCCTATGTAATCTGTACACTTCTGCGTATAAGAAGTCGTCACATACTTGATTGATTAACTGCTGATCAATTACTAACCTTATTCAACATTAGGTTTTCAGCAGCCTTCAAGTTTCTTAGTAACTTCAATTCTCACATCACTATTGTAAACGAAACGTCTGTAATTGATCTGATCAAAGAGCTTTATACAGGAAGTTAGAGAATTATCAACAAAGAAAATTTCTTATTTTTCCTTCTTTTACGTGACTCGAACTCAAGAATATTTATAAGAGAGAGCCTTAAGTGAATAGTTTATATCATCTAGATCTAGGTCCATTCCTCGTTGTCAACTCATTGTTGACCTTCTTCTATATTGCCTTATTTTACTAACACTATTTTTAATAACAAAAATTAATAAAAAATATGTCCATTTAAAATTTTTACAATTCAAATTAATTTAATTTGTTAATCATGATTTTATTTTGGGACATTCTAAAGTAATTAATTGCAATTATTATATTATTTAAATTTTTAATAACTATAACCGCTCGCCACATAGATTGATAGCATAGAAACACATTACCAAGGGGTCTGCATGAACCCAAAAATCACATAAATGATAGTAAAATTAGGCACTGGATTCCTCTTCTTTGTCTGTCTCAATGGTAACATCAGAAGTGGGATAAGCAACACAAGTCAGTACCCAACCAGCTGCCATTTGTTCATCGTCAAGGTAGCTACCGTCCGACTGGTCCACCGTCCCTGACACTACCTTCCCTACACACGACGAGCAAGAACCAGCCCTGCATGAATACGGTAAATCCATACCTACCTCCTCCGCGTGGTCAAGAATGTACGCATCACCTGGGACTGTTATAACTTTCTCTCCTTCTGGAGTAATAAGCTTCACCTTGTATGCCGCCATGGCACCATGGCTTTAATCCGCCCTCCGCGCCCACTTTTCAACCCGAAAAGCGCCTGTCCCATGCTCGGAACCGCCCTCCCACTCGTCACCCCGTGCCGGCGTGTCAAGGAGGTCCTCAACGTCGCCCCGAAGAGTATGGCCGTGGAAGCCATTTTTATGGGGTTAAGCTTAGCTTAGCTTAGAAGAGAAGAGTGGCGGTGGCGAGTGAAAGAGATAATGTGCAAAGTGTCGACAAAGGGATGGCTTGTGAAGGAACCCTTATCTGCCACGTGGCAGTCATTTTGTGATTTGCGTTATCGTCTTATTATCGCCACAAAGAGGGGGAAAAAATCATTTATTTATTTTTGTTTTTTTATTTTTATATATAAACTAATTATTATTTTTTTATTTAAATTACTTTTCTTGACAAACTCATTTTATTTATTAAAATAATATAAATTAAAGATCGATATTAAAATATTAATATTTTAATATCAATATATTTTTATATTTTTATTAAGTGTTGTTCTTGTTATTTTGATTAAAAATACATTTTCTTATTTTTAAATTTTAAAATCTACAATTTAAATAAGTTATTAATTAAGACAAATAAAATCAATTTTTAAATTATTTGATAAATTAACAAGAGTACATAACAATTCATAAATTATATGTTTATGATGAATTATTTAATAAATCGGTAATTTAGAATTAAGTAATAATTAGATAATTATTTCTAAGTATTTATATATTTATTTCTAGTTAATCTTTCATTTATCTCACCAAGTAAATTGCATTAATTTAAGGTTTGGCTTACCATATGTTCAAGTTTTTTATAATTAGTATGTGTATTGTAGGGCACGGGATGGTTGTTCCCGTTTTCTAGTGCTACCATGTGTCTTCTCCATCTTATCCATTGATGGATGGAATGAAGAGGATACAAGGTGGTAAATTAATTGATGGATGAGATAGCACTAAAAAACGAGAATATTATAAGAATACACACTAAGAAACTATTAAATTAGTTTCTTTTCATTTTAAGATAAAGAGATTAGTATTTAGTTCACTCTATCAAGAGAATTAGCATGTATACAATTCTAAGAATGTCAACCGTTGGCTTGGCCCAACAGGACTTATGAATTAGTCACTCTCGTGCCTTGATGGGCTAAGGATTCTTTAACTCGTAACTGAACCCTTAACCCAAAAGGTCAAAGAAAGTTGGACCAGCCCGACGTAATTTATAAAAAATTAAAAATAATATTATTTTGTCGCTCTTAATTGAGCTCGACCTATTACCTGATCAGGCCAAGAAATCCTTGAATTGATCCTTGTTCAATTCATGATAGAAAAAGAGGTTTTAGATATGATATTATTGCTTTAATCAAAATTTGAGTTATATTTAGACTAAATTTACGATTTGTGAATTGAATTATAAGTTTCACGACTTGATCTTGTTTAAATAACATAATTAATTAAAATCTAAACAAGATCATATTATTTAAATAATTTTAAAAAATTAATCATAATTCAAGACCAACTCAAATTATTATCATATTTATTAATTGAATATGAGTTAGATTAAGACATTTGGTTACTCTACATTTTGTACTAAATTAAGCCTAATCAAAAATTAGAATGCGATTCAAATTTTATAAAGTATTAAGTTTTGCAAAATAATATTATTTTATATTATTATTCTAAACAAATGATTATAATAACTTTAACTTTAAGAACTAGTTAAAGATTGAAATTTTTAAATTTTAATTAAAAATAAGTTGTTAAATAAAAATTAATTAATTAATTATAATTTATAAAATTAATTTGTTTATAAAATTTGACCAATTAATTAATTAATTAATTGATGTTTGACAATAAAATTACTAAAATAAATGAAATTAAAAAATAAAAACCAAAATTTAAAACAATTGTAAATTTAGAGGGAAATAATATTAGGGATGTTAAATTTGACCCGTCCCTAGATCGTTCGAACTTAACCGGTGACCCGATTAGAACGACGTTGTTTTGTAAATTGTTTTCAAAAAAAGTAAGATAGGTCAATCTACGGGCCGGTCAAACTGTAGGCAGATCGAGTTATGGGTCGACTATGGGCCATACAATCCTGGCTTGGCCCAGTCTATTGATATCCTTAAATAATATGATAAAATTGATAGAAGTTTCTAGTATAACTAAATTTGTAAAATTAGGTATTCGATTTACTAAAAAACAATAATTTTACAAAATTTTCAAAGAAAGTCGGCTAGTGATCCCCCACGAAATTGGAAGGTGCGCTTCCTGGCTGCCCAGAACAGACCAAAATCTATATTTTGATTCATCATCGCATACAGAGATCAAAATCAAATCAACAACTTCAGCTCGTATACCGCTGTTCTTTCTCTCTGTGTTTCTCTATCAAAGAAATTAAATTTGATTTTTGGCATCAATCGACATGAGAGCTGTGGTGTTGAATCCAACCTCTTGCTACTCTAGGCCTCAGCAAACCCTTGAGCCCTCCAATTGTCGTCCCGCCACCAAGGTTTCTCCTTCTCCCGTCCTGTCTCTCTATGTTTGAAGGTTAAATGTTTGTTTTTAGTCGTCTTTGCTATGATTAATTCGATGAATGGGTCTGTAATCCCACAGAGTTCAAGCTTCTTCGGTAACCAGCTTGCCTTCAGTCAGGTGCGGCGTAGCCCATTTCGTTCCGCGCGGATTCAGAGCCGAGGTCAGTTTCTTGAACATATTTCTCGTATGTAATTACAGATAGTTTTTTTCTTTCGCTTACAAGTTGCTTCGTTGGGTTCTGGAATTCGACCGTAATTATTCATTTGTTAGGTCATGAGCTGAATGCCCTCAAGTATCTATCCATTCGTCTACGCATTTACACGCTTGAGCATGCAATATGCTTTTTTAAAAACAATTTGTCATCAACGTTTTTTCTGATAATAAAATGGCTCAGAATAGTGAAAAATGGTAACAAAGATCCATTTAACTGAGCCTGACAAACTTGGGGTTGATGCTAAATGAATTCATTGTCTTACTTTCAGACTTGGAAGTATTTCCGTTTTGTAGATGAATTTGCTTTCCCTTTTTGATGTTTCTAATTATTGGACGCAACCACTTTACTAGTTTTGGGTAAAGTTGTCTATTATTGAATCTCTCCGGACCCCGCGTTTCCGGAAAATTTTCAATGAGTTGTTATTGTTGGTGATGTTTCTAGTTGATTCGTGTGGGAAATTTTTTTTTAATTTATATGCACAGAGGTGGCTATTTGAGTTTTTTTTTAATGTAGACTTTATGAGTCAAATTCGTAACACGTTTTTATATTGTGCAGTTGTACAAGCTGTTGCTGCACCAGATTCAGCTCTTGAATTGCCATTAACTGCAGAGAATGTTGAGAGAGTATTGGACGAAGTTCGACCATATCTGATTGCCGATGGAGGTAATGTGGCATTACATGAGATTGATGGTAATGTTGTGCGGTTGAAGCTGCAAGGAGCATGTGGCTCCTGTCCAGCTTCTGTTACGACTATGAAGTTGGGCATTGAGCGCCGCTTAATGGAAAAAATTCCTGAAATTGTTGCCGTAGAGCCAATAGCTGACGAAGAAACTGGGCTTGAGCTCAATGAAGAAAATATAGAGAAGGTAATTAATTACACTATACCTAAATCCAAGATTAACTGTTATTCCAATTCATAACTGTGGTAGTGAGTTCGTACTATTATTATGACTTTTTTAGTCAATTTATGGATTGTATATGTTCTGCTGTTCGGGCTGTTTGAGGATTTTGTTTTGTTATCCTTTCCAATGATTATAGCTTTTCAAGGTTTGACTGTGGTATTGATTATATTAGCAGTAAACATTAGGGGAAAGAAGCCAAAAATTAATGGTCATAACTGGTGAAATATGTCATCTTACCTCCCCTCCAACTGCTTTCAAAATTCTCTCTTTATTTCTCATGAACAAGTATATGAGTCATTTAATTTGCTGTAAGCATATCTAGTGGTCCAGTTGCACATTTCACTCGTTTTGACAATTGCACATTGATGGTCGGAAGCTTATATATTTTGTCTTTTATTTGATCATGACTTTCTTTACGCCAATTTACCATGAACTAAATGAGGAAAGAGTTACAACAAGGTCACGACACTTGTGCCATGAAAAGTACGCTAGGATTATAAAACTTAAAATGTTGAACTGTTTACCCTTTAGGTGAAACCTATATAGCACAACTATTGAAATCTTTTTGCCAAAAGTTCCATTCCAAGCGAATGTTATAGATACCATGTACTCATATTCACGTCTTAATCTCAAGGGGTGGTTTTTGGTTGACAAGAACTTAACTTTTGACAAAGTTCACACTAAATAAGTTTGTTGACACATGGTGTCTCTTATCTTAGGTCTCTATAGTTTTGATGCCGAACTTCCATATATACTTGAGACACTTGTTGCAGAAATTTCTAATGATTCTAATCCTATATCCTCTTGTGGAGCTACTATACTAAAATTTCAGGGTAATGTTGAAAAGGCACCAATAGGCTTGTTTTGACTATATTTGGCATATGGTTTAAGATTCAGGCTGTTGAGCTGGCTTAGCATTATGATGTAGGCATCATTTTGCTATAATCCTTTGACCTCTGGAAGCTCTTCGATTCTCTTAATGGACACTATCCACAATACAGACCTTGGGGTTGAAACAAAGTGATACTATCTAGTCTTTCACATGCATGCATCTTCACAATCATATTTTTTATTTGTTATGCAGAATTTAACGGTATTCTTGACTTGAATGATAGTTTACCAACACTGCTCTCATCGATTTCTACAGGTGCTTGAAGAAATTAGGCCATACCTTGTTGGGGCAGCTGGAGGATCACTTGAACTAGTGGCAATCGAAGAGCCAATAGTGAAAATAAGAATCACAGGCCCAGCAGCTGGCGTAATGACTGTTCGAGTTGCCGTTACGCAGAAACTACGAGAAAAAATTCCAACCATTGCTGCTGTCCAGCTTCTCTAAATATTCTTTATGGCCTTTATGCTCATGGAATCACTATCCTCCATTAAATATAAGTTGCAGAATACGTTTGTACAGGTTGAGCTTTATCTGTAGTGTAATGGTAATTGAAATTTGGACAATACAGCAGAGGAAATACAAAAGCAGTCCTTATGTGTTGGCTATTTAGATATCCAGTAAATTGACTATTCAGCATCAATTTTCAAATTTCAGGTGCGTAGATGCTTCATAGTTCATATTGTCAATCTAATTCAGAAAAATGATTTTATTTCTTCTTGCTGTGTCTTTTAACATTCTGCTTGTATATTTGATCTCTTAAAAAAAAAAATCCTTTTAAGCTTTAGTTTCTTTCTTGGAGATATCCCTGATGAGTACAAGTACCATCCCATAAATTAGCCAATACCTCCTTGTGAAGTCTCTTCCAAGCTTTAACTTGGTTGTTGATCAAGCAAAATCATTTGTGTAATTCTGAAATCTTACAAACAGGCATAGGAATCAATATTTAGACAATTGAAACGCATATCACTTTATCAACGTTCCTTAACCAAAATCCACCCGAGAATTTCTTGATCAAGCCATTCCCTAAGCAGAGAAATACTTCTATGTGAATGTTGCCCAATTCTTATCACTATCAGCATTGTTCTGTCCCGTAAAATAATCGCAACAAAAATCGAGAACCGATAACAGTGTCCGCTAAGCTTCTCGTGTTACATTTCACCGAGTAAATCCAGTTTGCATTCTTGATAAATGAGACAAAGATACAATTTGAATTACCTATGCTCAAAATTACATTGGCAGATTCCTTTCATTTGAACAGGGGAGATTGTATACAGAGGAATGGCTGAAAACTAGCCTCATTCTGAAACCAAAAAGTAAGGTAGGAGACATAATCTCACCTTCCTTTGTCTTACAATATCCTAGTAGAGACCAGTAAAATACAGATCAACATAAGCTCGTCCTCTCCCCAAAGTTGCACAAGTCCATAGTTTGTCAAAATTTCATAAGAATATATCAATCTTGCGGTCTCAATGACTCCTGTCGCCTTAGAGGAATGCCTTCAGGACCAAAGCCATCCTCCTCTGAATGCTTAGAAAGCCTTATGGGTAAGGTCATTGAACCTGCAGATCATTACAAAATATTAATCTGAAGTTCAGACTCCAAATAAATATTAACAATCAACATCTAGCTAAGAAGGTAAATAGTTTCTAAAAAAAGGGACAGAGAGCTAGAAGGGGAGGATATGGGGTTAACAGAACATATTCATAGTAAAGACAATAACAACAAAAGTTCAAGAGCATGCCTTCAGCCATATCCTTTGTCTTGTGAAGAAGAAAAGTTCCTGAAAGGATAGTAACAAAGCCACACATTTCGGTGACAATTTGAGTTGGACTCTGTCGATCCCAATCCTGTTACAAGAAATTCAACTATGAACAGTTTAACTATGCAATATGGATCAACAATATCAAATTATAGGCATAATAACAGAAAAGATAGCAAGACAATCCAGCTATAAACACCGCACTGCACCCCTGAGCCAATTACAAGAGAGCCAATGCAAGACTTCATATCTAAAGAAATCAGGAAAGAATGCAGCATAGAATTTAAGACATGAATTGCTCAAAGAACCTATAGTCAAAAAGTTTAGTTGTTAGAAAAATACTATGATTCTTAGATTTGTTACTAAATCTTGCACCAAGCTAAACGTGTGGAAGCACCTCAAACTGATAAATGGTCAGGATGGAAAACAGAGCTATGTGTAAAAACACCTGAAACTGATTTATAATCATTCTGGATAATAAAAGTAAGTGCAAGTGCACCTACAATTATTAAAGGTCAACTTAGTAAACGAAAAATGCAATAGTAGACTGGTATCCTTCTATTTTTTGAAACATTTTCACCCACACAATATTCTGAGAACTGTCTACTACTTCACCAACATAGAAGAGGCAAAATATAGAATAGAACAGAAGAATCAAGCGTTTAGTTACCAATCAGCATAAACAAGATTCATGACAGAAATAAGTACAATTCCAAAGGTCGACACTCTGGATCGATCCTTCCCCAAGTGCACTCACATCTCCTCAAAAGTTATATAATCATGTACTCAAACAAAGCCAAAAGAGTTGCAGATAAATATACCTTGAACATTATTACACTAGCCAAAATGGTTAGTGAAGTAAACATCACATAGTATATGGGTGACACAACAGCTGTATTGAAAGTATCAAGTGCCTGCAGTGCAAAAGTGAAAAACCAAATTAACACAATCAAGACTATAGGATCAAACAATCAAAGATGGGGGAAGAAGTGGAAGGTGGGGAGAAGAAAGCTGATACTTATAATCTTAGAGAAACTCGAGGAAGAAGCTGAAGCTCCTAAAAGCTGCAAATGAGATCATGCCCTCATTTTCAATTCGATAGAAAGAACAAAGACCAGTACAATGTCCATCAAAACCAAGGACATTAACATGTTGACAACTTCACCTGCATATTTATCTCTATCTCCCATGGTCATGTAATGCAAGGATGCATGTAAATACATCAGATTCCTAGCAGTAGCAAGGAAACTAATACTTTCCCAATTTACTGGATTTAGTACAAATATTTGTCTTGTTCTTTAGGCAATCAACTCAAATAGCTCATGTTATATTTGCATAATTGAAAAAAGAGGCATATTGCTTTCACAACAGGTATTATGTTATGGAAAGAATGTGAAGCCACCTCAAAAATTAACAAAGACAACAATCATACACTTACAGAAACATGATAGCATGCACATTGCATTATACTACGGTCACTGAAGAGAGAGAGAGAGAGCAAATCCAATTAACCAAAAGTGAAAGATAAAATAAGAACTGATACAGCCACCAAAACATGACCCAGAAAAAAAAATGCAACAGATAAGCCAATTACAAAGGAATCGAACCTAACAAAAAAAAGTCAAGGCAACAAAAAAGGATGTAAATTTGTTACCTTGTTTAAGTAATTCATTTGGGTAAGCACACAAGTAATTACAACTAAAGTGAAGGCCCATGTTTGCGGATATATAAGCTGATTCATCCCAGACAATGTTAATTTCAATGCAATCCCAAGTGCTTTAACACTCATTACCTGTCAAAGAACAAGTTACAAATTATCCACAAAAGAGGAAGAATTAACTGAGGGGCAAAGAAATGAAGAAGTAACCATTTATATCATATACAAACCGACAAAGACCCCACAAGAGAGCAGACTCCAATATAAACCATTATGTGCGTCTGGCCATAGTCAGGGATGAAGTGGAATATAAGAACAAATACAGCTGTTATGACCAAAGCTGCATAAAACAGAAAAGCTAGAACAAAAGAAAAGATATAAAATAACAGATCGTCAGCCAGCTTCCTAACAATTCCCTTGCTTGGAAAAGTACACAAAGGAAAAGAATAAACATCATAGATCAAAAAGGCTAAAACAAAAATATAATACCAGGTTCTGTAGCAAGATCCCAAACTTCTCTCACAGATTCAATCTGACGTTCTTGAGGAGCATGCAAAACTATTGTTGTAGAACCCACAACACAAAGAGCACAACCAAGAATGCCAAAAATATGTAGCTTCTCCCGCAAAATAATATGTGCTAGTACGGCACTGTAGAAAAACGAAATGGTCAGAGCTGGACACCAGCACGATAACCATAAGACAGACCAATAACCTATCATGCCTGATAATAATGCTGAGAGCACCAAGCGGAGTGACCAATATAGCTGGTGCAAATGCATAGGCTGCAAAATTAGCAACTTCGCCGACGATCACTGGTGAAATGACCATGTGTATTAGAACAAAATCATGCACATGTTGCTGTTAAGGATCACAGTAGTAATTTGCTCAATATTAGGACCCGAATCATTCATTTTTTCCATTACACTCCAAAGCCATAATTCTCAGATACAAAATAAGTGTTTTCAGTGCTCAGATAATTAGTTTAGAAGATAAGGAGAATCTGAGAGAATTTTCCAGAATATGATGTGATGGATGAAATTAAGATTGCCCAGGTGACAAATAAATCAAAACCTGAGGACGAATTTCGGCACACAGAAGAACAGATGTCTTAGTATGGTAAAAATACTTACTTGTGATCATGCCCACCCACCAAAGTGGCTCGTATAAGTAAGAATAGCCTCCACTTCCTGCAAATTGAAACCCACATCCAAATTTGAGCGAATCGTCTTATTTTCCACATGAATTAATAAGCCAAGCAAACAAACAGTGAAGATTGAAGTCCCTCAAAACTTATAAAATGTGAAGAAGATTACCAGCCCTAACGCCGGAAGCACCAGCCTTTTTCAAGCCCTTTTTCTTGACAATGAAGCTGGCACCTATAAACACGCTTGAAGACAGAGCCAATACTAATCCCTTTATATTATCAGACGACATGCCCTCCCTCCAACTATGAGTCGCCATTTCCCCCCAATTACCCAAAAAGATCCCTGATGTAATCCTTAATCACGCTAAACACAAAGCCATTAGTTCTCCACCACAAGCAAACACTGTTTCCACACGATTCTTTCCACCCAAACAACACACATTAAACAATTAATCAATTCCCCATCAAACCCACTGATCTCTATCGTATATCTCTTTACATCAATCTACTAAATGGACTGAATCTTGACTGAGTTTGAAATGGAAAGAGTGAGTAAAGAGAAATCAAAATCCGATCTGCAATTATACATAAGCACACGATAAAGTTATTGCTTAGATCGAAATGAGAGAGAGAGACAGAGACGGAAGGACTTGTTTTTTGGTTTTTCGGGAATATAAGAAAAGACCGACCCTTGCTTCAGAAGAGTCGTTCACTTGCACTCCTCTTTTCTTCTACACTTGTTTATTTCGATGTTCCAAAGAGATGGCAGCTGGGCCGGCTCGGGCTGACCACGCGTGAAGTCAACAGGTCATGATCGATCCTCGTACTGCACCTTGAGTCCTTTAATTAAGGTCAGACATAGTTGGGCTTGGGCTTTGGCCCAATCGAGCTTCAAACTAACCCATTTTCATCCATATATTTACGATCATCATCACCATCACATTTATTCTGAAGTTTCACAATGAAGTTGAATTTTGATAAGTTTGATAGTATGCAGTCTTACTCCTATATAATAGATATGTTATTTTCGGTAAACTCACATGCAGATGTGAAAGGAAAATAATGATGCATGTTAGACGAATAAATAAATAAAAATAACACGCATAATATTTAAGTAAATAAAATGACAATAAATATATCAAGATAATAATAATGATGATGATGAAACTACTACTAATAATAAACTCAAAAAAAGGATGATGATGATAATAATGATAATAATAATAATAATAATAATAATAACAACAACAACAGTAATGATGATAATAATTATTATTAAGGGTAATTTATTCAAAAGCTTTCATATTAAAGCATTCTTTAATTTAGTACTTAAAGTTTTACAATTTTTAATTGAATAACCAATATTTGAAATTTTAATAGTTTGGTTTAAAATGTTAACATATTTGAAAGTGTTCATCTTTTAAATATTTTCAATTTAGTATCGAAGTTTTTAAATATTTCAATTGAGTGATCAAACATTTAAATTTTTTTCAATTTAGTTCAAAACATAGTTTTTACTTTTTAATGGATATTCTAAATAAAATTCTCATATGTGTCAATTTAGAGAACTTGTTATCTAACAAGTGCTCACATATTGTTTTTACGTTTTTTTTTACTTTAATGTAGCAACCCACTCCTGTAAGACCCGGGCCCGACATCGATGGTGATATCCGAATCCGCGCCCTGCGAGAATGGGATGATACATCATTCAGATAAAACACAGTACAAAAATTTTGTTTTGAAACAATCATACACTTACATATATGTATGTTGCGGAAAATAGTTTACATAACCAATCTGGTAGATACAATGA
>JANZLF010000221.1:1569389-1583708 GCA_026546835.1 Erythroxylum foetidum | reverse complement strand
ATCCTATAGGTTCTTTAGGTTCAGGTTTAGGTTTAGGTTCGTGAAATTGTCGAACCTGACATTTAGGTTCAGGTTCAAGTTATTTATGAACGGGTCAGGTTACCCTACCATGAACACCCCTACCCACAAGACTTGATTTATTTAAAAATCAGGTCTAAGGTTCGGTCAACCCAGAGTGAGTCTGGACTCAAATGTTATCCCAATCTAAATCTCTTATTTTATTAGTTTAATTTTCAATCAAAATTTAAAAATATTGATAAGGATATATAATATATATTGATTTAGAGAATGAATTTAAAATTTAATTACTTTGCAATATAGAATTTCAAGATATTACTGTCTTTTATAGTAATAGTATAATACAATGCAATGTTTTTTTTTTGAAAAGGTAAAGGAAAAATTTCATTAGCCATATTAATGAGTTAGATAAGGTGAAATAGACACCCATATTTTCAAACGAGAGAAATTGAAAGATACTCTAACAAGTTCACAAACACCTACATTTTCTCGTCGATTAATCCAAACAATAAAAATATTAGAATTACTTCTCAATATGAGTTGAAAATCTTTAATAATTCCCTCAAACTCTCAATGAACCTCTCGGTGAGATTTAATGGCTAGCACATGCAATGCTTGGTTCCTAAAAGGTACGAGTTTTTGAAAAACCGTTACTGAATTTCAGGGACTAAAGTAGATAAGAAATGGCCGTCACCAGCTTTCCCCCCATTTTCGGCTCAGATATTCTCTCTCTCGCTCTCTCATGGAGAGCTGCTGCGTCTTCCCCATTCTATCTCCTTCGCAATAACACAAAGTGAAACGCATTTATCTCTCTTCTCTCTCTAGGACGCTCTGGTCAAGGTTCTCCTACTCTTTGCTTCCCATTCCCCACCAGGTACTTACCGACGTTTCTTTTACCATATTTTTGAGGTTTATTATGGTGATGTGGGTGATGTTGTTTTCAACTGTATATTCCTTACGGTTGATGATGGTAATTTCCTGGTTCTGGCCCTGTTGAACACGAAACACATTTATGGGTTGATGATTAATGCAAGTGACCTTCAAGCTTGTTGATACTCTCTGCGTACATCAGATAGATCAATTGAACTTTATGCATAGTTACCAATGCAATGTAGTTCATATTGAGGTTAACAAAATTGTGATTGTGCTTGAATTGATGCAAACATTGTGAGAGAAAAATCATTTTCTAGTGCATCAAGTTGAACAAATGGTAGTAAGTAAAAGGTCTTTTATTTTAGATTTTACTTCTTGTGTTGTCCAGGTAGGCGATAGTGAATGATAATTGATTCAACAAAGCCAACGTTATCTGTGTCATGAATAATTTTGACGTCTTCAATTTGAATCAGATGAATTTGACAAGCATACCCAGTGGAATTTTGCAGACATCTAAAGATTCTCTGTCGTCATTAGTTTACATGGTCTTTAGTTAAGATGTACTGTTCTGAATCTTGAACATACTTCCTTACTTAAATTAGCTTAGATAACTAGATGTATGTCAAGTATAGATTCCTGGCTGTGCGAGTTCTTTAAGAGTAATTGATCCCCTCTTTTCTCTGTTTTGCTTCATTTGATTTCACCTAACATTTTCAGTGAAGGACAACTCTCCATGACCTTTTTGGGACTGTGACCTTTGGATTGTGCTTTGAAGGGAACAAAATATTGACTCTTTGTCCCATCTTGCCTGATGAGTTCACTTTGATGTGGCATCGTTCTGTCCAGTAGTGAGGTCCTCGTTTCTGTGAGATATGGAAATGTTTAATCTTAGAACCGGACTTGTTTGTCCTTTTAGTGGTTGTTTATGATCTGATAAGCAGATTAAAGAACTTAGAAGTGTTCTCTTTGTAATCAAATCAGAATGGGAAGCCACGATAAGTCTCAATCCAGTGGAGAACCTCTTATCTTGCACGGGGAGTTGGATGTATGGATTCTAGAAGCAAAGTCCCTTCCAAACATGGATTTAGCTTCAGAACACATGCGAAGGTTTTTTAATATATTTGGTCCTTGCAAAACTTCTTGCGGAAAGAGACCTATAAAGCGTTCAGGAAAAAGTTCAATGATAACTAGTGACCCTTATGTATCTGTTTGCCTTGCTGGGGCGACAGTAGCTCAAACTAGAGTGATTGCTAATTGTGAAAACCCAATGTGGGATGAGCACTTCTGTGTGCCAGTTGCTCATCCTGTTCAAAAGGTGGAATTTCATGTTAAGGATAATGATGTTCTTGGGGCTCAACTTATTGGAGTAGTGGAGATATCTGTTGAGAAGATCATCTCAGGAAACATACTCAACGATTGGTACCCTATCATTAGCCATTCTATAAATTGCTTGAAGCCATATCCTGAGTTGCACATTTCTATCCGGTACAAGTCAGTTGTAGAAAACCCTTTATACAAAAATGGTGTTGGTACAGGACCAGATTATGCAGGCGTTCCTGATACTTATTTTCCACTTCGGAAAGGTGGCAGTTTAACTCTTTATCAAGATGCTCACGTACCTGAAGATTTTCGACCTCAAATACTCCTAGATAATGGGAAAGTTTTTGAACAAAATCGATGTTGGGAAGATATATGCCATGCCATCTTGGAAGCACACCATCTCATATACGTTGTTGGTTGGTCTGTATACCATCGTGTCAAGCTTGTTAGGGAACCAACAACACCATTGCCTTCTGGAGGAGAGCTTAATTTGGGAGAGTTGTTGAAATACAAGTCACAAGAAGGAGTACGCGTGGTGATGTTGATATGGGATGACAAAACTTCGCATGACAACGTGTTATTGAAAACGGTAATAATCACAAGACTTGACTCAATATCAATAAACATAATCATGCCAATGTTAGAGAACATTGCCTTCCACTTTAAAATGCTTTTGTTTCTGCAAGGAAATCCCATAAATTTTAGCAAGCTCCTTTGCTGTTTTTCTGGTTGGTGTCAACAAAATTTGTTGTTCAAGGGATTAAAGCCAAGGCCAGGGTTCTTGCCCAGGGTCCATCCTCATAAATAATAAAATAAGGCCATTTTTATTCTTATAAAAAATAAAATATACTAAAATAAGGCTCACTCTTGACCTCGTAAGAACAACAAAAAAGGCTCATATTTTTATTCTTTTTATTCTTTATGAGAGCTCAAAAATAGGTAAAAATAGGAGGCTTTTCTTATTTTACCCGGGGCCTATAAAATATTAAGAATAACCCTGATTAAAATCTTATGATTGAGATTATTTTTTCAATGTTGACACTTTCTTATCTTTAGTGTGAAGAAATATGTTGGTAATGTAACTCCATGAACGAAAGAGTAGTAAACAATTCTGTACTAAGTTGAAGATGGAAATGCCAGAGGTGGAAATAAGTTTTTAAATGAACAAAAAATTTCTTATGTTTCCTGTTCTGTGCATACATGGATGCATAACTGTACATATTTTCTATTTGAAGTTTCCTTCACTTTCACCAAATTGTGATATAATTCATTTGGATGTGGCTTGATCTCAGGACGGTGTCATGCAGACCCATGATGAAGAAACTAAGAAGTATTTTAAGCACTCTAGTGTTCATTGTGTGCTTGCACCTCGTTATGCAAGCAACAAGCTTAGTATTTTCAAGCAGCAGGTGTGAAAGATTTCTATTTTTTGTTTTCAACTCTCCTTTTACCGGAAAGCCGTACTTACTCTAAGAGGTATCAACAAGAATTTCTTTTTCAGTTATTCTCTTTTCTTTTTGTGGAATTTATTTTTCTAGTCCAGGTTGTTGGGACCCTCTTTTCGCATCATCAGAAATGTGTAATCCTTGACACTCAAGCTTCAGGAAATAACCGGAAGATAACCTCCTTCATTGGTGGCCTGGATTTATGCGATGGTAGATATGACACTCCAGATCACAGACTCTTTGATGATCTTGACACAGTCTTTGCAGATGATTTTCACAACCCGACATTCCCAGTAAGTTGTTGCAAGTTCCTGATCACTGTTTTTATAACTGAATGCTTAATGTTGTTGGCTGACGTTGACGCAAAATTGTGATTCAAAGCTGTGGTTAAAAGGCATAGCTCAACTAAGTCAGCTGTCTTATATTGAATCTTATGCCTGATGTTCTGATAAACACAATCAGGATATTGACTTGCTTATATCTGCAAATGACATAATTTCTCTTCTTTCAGTGAAGCAAAGTGATTCATATCTATACCCTTTTATTTTATGTTCTCGATTATAAAAGTTAAATAACTACAATCTTGAAATTGGATGTTAACAGCTAAATTCTCGTTGTTTCATCAGTCTTATGCTAAATGCCCGAGGCAACCATGGCATGATTTGCACTGTAAAATTGAGGGCCCAGCTGCATATGATGTATTGATAAATTTTGAACAAAGATGGAAAAAAGCTACCAAGTGGCGTGATTTTAAGCTCAAAAAGGTTGCACGTTGGCATGACGATGCCTTGATAAGACTAGACCGTATTTCATGGATCCTCACTCCTTCTTCTGGTCCTGAAGGTGACAAAAATGCACGTGTTGCTAGTGAAGATGATCCTGATAATTGGCATATTCAGGTCAAATGGAAAACTATTCTTTAAAGATCAAGCACTCATGGTAGCATTTGGAGTAGTTCCTGATCATCATTCTACTTTTTTAGGTATTTCGGTCTATAGATTCTGGATCAGTGAAGGGATTTCCTAAGGCCACTCAAGAAGCTGTAGGACAGGTCAGACTCACGCTTGTTATTGACCGAAAGAACTTGTGCTTGTTCTTGATCTGCAAAATCTTTCTTTGCAATTTCATAATATTTACAACCTGGCAAAAGCATCCATAAGAAGTGAGAATTTAGCACGCAGGGATATTCTATTATGTGTATTTAAGAATGACCTCAATAAGTTTTGTTGCTTTGTCCCCTTCTTAAGCAGAATCTTGTCTGCGCAAAGAACTTGAAAGTTGACAAGAGCATCCAAACTGCTTATGTTAAAGCAATAAGATCAGCACAACACTTCATTTACATCGAGAATCAGTACTTTCTTGGGTCATCCTTTTATTGGCCGTCATATAAGAACGCAGGTAGTTATAGAACAGATTTATCTTTATCTCTTGTTCAAATTTGGTAATTGCTACATGCTAATAAAATTTGACAATCTGCTTTAGTTTCCTTTATCTTTAGATGTAAATGAATCATTTCCTTGTCGGCTTCGAGCAGGTGCTGATAACTTGGTTCCCATGGAACTGGCTTTGAAAATTGTTAGCAAAATCCAGGCAAATGAACGTTTCTCAGTGTATATAGTCATACCTATGTGGCCAGAGGGTGTCCCCAACAGTGCTTCTGTGCAGGAAATTCTATATTGGCAGGTCGGGCTAGCTAATGTTTTCCGCAACTTAGCCATGTTTTACAGTATTACATGGAAATTCTTTCCGTATATCCCTAATTTCATATAAATTAGTTGCCCTAATTTCATATAAATTAGTTGCTATGAATCTAAAATATCATCTGTGCAAGGCTCAAGTAATCATTCTCATTTTCTCCCTCAAGACAACAAGTGTTCTGCAAGTATTTAAAGACCTCAAGAAGAATAAAACATAGACGAAGTTTTCAACATTAGATTAGTGATCCGAGTTTCTCAGGTTCCATGAACAATTTGAGGCTTCGCAATTAGAGTGTTGGTTGGAAGGATTGAAAATTGATCTTTTATTTAGTCCTTTTGCTGTGTTTTTCCTCTGTATATATATATATTTTTCATATATAACTAGAGAAACTTGTAAGTTACATTATTGCATGAAATTTGCCTGGTTTTAGTTTTGAAGCTTATTTGGAATATAAATGAGTTCAGGGACAAACAATGGCCATGATGTACAAGCTCATCGCTGAGGAACTTGAAAAGGCTGGCCTTTCAGACCACTGTCATCCTCAGGATTACTTGAACTTCTATTGCCTTGGCAAACGTGAAGCTCCAGATCCGGCAAGTTCTTCTGAGACAAGTCAACAAACTGAAAACAAGTCACTGGTATGCTAAGTATTTGTTTTTAAATATATTTTGTGATCTTTAGTAGGCCTTAGTAGATTCTGATGTATGTAACTACTCTTTTTCCACTAAAGTGTTGGTCCCCTTTATAGGCAGCAGCTCAGAAGTTCCGGAGATTTATGATTTATGTTCATGCCAAGGGGATGATAGTTGATGATGAATACGTAATCATGGGGTCGGCAAATATTAACCAGAGATCGCTTGATGGTTCTAGGGACACTGAAATTGCAATGGGTGCTTACCAACCAACTTATTCATGGGCAAGAAGTAATTGTCATCCACATGGCCAGGTTTGAATACATACTCTTCTTGTGACTAAGAGGACGTAAGAATACAAAGTTTTGAACCATAGGGGTGAAGGTTCCAATAGGGTTCTGGGAGAAATTGAATCAAGTTTGAATGAGTATACAATTTGGATATTATATCTTAACAAAAATTTTTATTTTTATATTTTTATATTTTTGTATAAACCATTTCATTATCATATATTATTTTTATATAAAACAATTACATCTTATAACATCTTTTTAAAAATAATTCTATTTATATTGGATTAGTTTTCTTTTATGTAAAGTCAATTATCATTATAAATTATTATTTATTAGACTCAAATTCATGAACATTTAAATAGAAATACATCAAGTCGGAGCAAGTTCATATAGAATTAAAAATGGCACATTTTAACAATAAATTTTGATAATATATTTATATATATAACACACTTCATCAAATATTCTTGGATTTAGGTATATGGCTACAGGATGTCCCTCTGGGTGGAACATCTGGGCAGGTTGGACGAAAGTTTCAGTGAACCAGAAAGTCTGAAATGCATGAAGCGGGTGAATAAGATGGCAAGGCAAAACTGGGAAGCATTTGTGAGTGATGAGTGGAAGGAGATGAAGGGACACTTGATGCAATATCCCATTGAAGTAAGCAGAAGCGGGAAGCTTGGTCCATTGCCAGGCCACGAAACGTTCCCAGATGTTGGTGGCAAAGTTCTTGGAGCTCCCACAACCCTGCCTGATGCTCTGACCACATGATCAAAACCATGTGTAGCTTCAGAACTTGAGGAACTCAGAATCTAGTTTTGTTCCAGCTACCACACTTAGCTTCAGAACTTGAGGAAGTCAGAACCTAGTTTTGTTCAAGCTACCACTTCCCAGCACCTGGGAGACACAAATATATTAATAGACAGAGGCTTATCATATGGGATGTATGTAACCAAGGACCAGCGCTCCACTGGCACTAGAGATTATAGCAAATATTCTTTTGTGAGACATGGAATAAAATTTGATGAAATTTGTAGGTGTTTCAAAGAATCATCGTTTCAGATTATCTGCAATGATCCATGTGCATATGTATCTAATGCCTAAATAAGCGCACTTTCTGGTAAAGTGGTTTAAGGGACTTGTTCTATATTAAGAATAATATCTGGTGAATTTAGGACTGTTTATAGGGTTTACAAGAATGCGTTTTTAACTATTTTGATCGTTTTTGCCTGTTAATTATCCTGCAGAATGGTTTTTTATATGCAGAAAATGGATTGAAGTAGTCATTTGTACAAGCAAAATGTCGAACTGAGTGATGGTGACCTCTAGAGACTAATGGCAACCATATTTGAACTGACAGGAAACTGAAATACACTGATCTTCTGGCTTATCCCTTGAATCCAAACTAAGCTATAAGCATAGAATTACAAATGGATTCACATGTTATCATCTCTGGTGTTTCGCATATCATCTCCAAAATTTCCTGAGACTCCAGAAAATTCAGGAAATTGCACATCAGTTACATAGCTTTTCGTTGCTGTCCTCACTTAAAAATTCTGAGGATCGAACGCAGAAGGAAAACAGTGAAGAGGAGTCGGATTTAGATATCCTGTTTGATTGTAGTTGGTAATATTGTCTATCATTGGATCTTAAGTTGTCATCGTTGAAGAATATGACATTGTCATATGTGGTTCTTGTTGTCCTCCAAGATGGTATTGATGAGACGAAGAAACCTGATCCTAGAAATTTCACTGTTTATTTGAGCTTCAAGTTGGAGGCATTGATTAGGTGAGAAAGGCTGATTCTGAAAATTATTTTCACTCATTGCTTGAGCTCCTAGTTGCATGTATTGATAAGATGAAGGATGATTAAGAAAAATGTTTTCTTGAGCTCCAAGCTGTAAGGAATGATGAGATGAGGAAGGCTGACTCTGAAAATTATTTTCACTCGTTGCTTGAGCTCCATGCTGCATGTATTGATAAGATGAAGGCAGGTTCTGAAAAATATTTTCTTGGGCTCCAGGCTGTAAGTATTGATGAGATGAGGAAGGCTGATTCTGAAAATTATTTTCATTCGTTGCTTGAGCTACTAGTTGCATGTATTGATAAGATGAAGAAAGTTGATTCTGAAAAATGTTTTCTTGAGCTCCAAGCTGTAAGGATTGATGAGATGAGGAAGGCTGACTCTGAAAATTATTTTCACTCGTTGCTTGAGCTCCAGGCCGTAAGGATTGATAAGATGAAGAAGACTGATTCTGAAAAATATTTTCTTGAGCTCCAGGCTGTAAGGATTGATGAGATGAGAAAGGCTGACTCTGAAAATTATTAACACTCATTCCTTGATATCCAAATTGCTTGTATTGAATAGATGGAGAAGGCTGTTTCTGAAAACTATTTACCCTCGTTGCTTGACTTCCAAGCTGCAGGTATTGATGAGACGAAGAATTCTGATTCTGGGATGTATAAAGAGAGTGGTTCTGAAATTTGTACTGTTCTTGTTCAATATCAGATTTTCTGGTATTTTTGTATATCTTACACAACACACAAACATCAAGCTGCAAGAAAGAATAACAAGAAGAAGATCGATTACTGATAATTACAAAGAAAAAATAAAAAAAGCAAGTCGAAAATTATTAACAAGCAAGTACCTTCATATCATCAGAAGAAGTATCAATGGTTAAAGGAGGAGAAGCATCTTTGAGCATGTACTCATGCATGATCCAACTAGTTTTCTCGCCTTCAGGAGATTTTCCAAAGTAAAACACCAAAGCTCTCTTCCACCCAATAACCTTACCCTTCCTCTTCACTTCTTTATCAGCTCCAGTAGCTTTCCAAAACCCATCTCCAGCTTTTCTATTTGGTCGCTTGCCATTCTTATACTTTCGGTCTCTTGGAGTGAAAAAATACCATTCCTTAGGTCTATCACAGTTAGGCTTATACCTATCTGCCAAGTCTTGAGGGTTGAACTTGTATACATCAACTTCCTTAATGTTGACAGCAGGCAATGGTCTGCTCTCTACCTTGTTCTTAAGGTAACAGTAGATTGCTTCTACATCAGTTGGCAAGAACCTCCAACCAGTGGGGTATGCCTTATCATCGTAGTTTTCCAGAGCTGGGTTTTGATCCTGCATTATAGTTTTCTTCTGGATGAGAGAAAAACAGACTACAGCTTTTGTGGTGAGAGGTTGGTTTACATGATTAATGGTATGTATATACATATATATATATATATATATTAATGGTTTTTCCAAATACTACATGGATTAGTAATAAGTAATTTGTATCATACACAGATATGTAATGATTAGAGTTTTTAAATTGGATCAGGATCTTATCCATAAGATTAATGTTTAGATGAAACCTGTTTTATATAGCTTTTTACAGTAGGATAAGTTTTGCAGATGAAATTTTCTATCCACAAGGACAGAGAAATCCAGAGAATCTGAAGACGACGATTGATGAAACAGTATCTTTTTATCAATTTTATTTCAAATCTGTTCTTTGTCGATAACTGAATGTTTAATGTTGTTAGCTGACGTTGACGCAGAACTGCGATTCAAAGCTGTGGTTAAAAGACATGGCTCGACTAAGTCGGCTGTCTTATATTGAATCTTATGCCTGATCTTCTGAAGAACACAATTAGGATATTGACTTGCTAGCTTATATCTGCAAATGACATGATTTCTCTTCTTTCGGTGAAGATATTTATATCTATTTTTTATGTCTCAATTTATTATCTATTAAAATTATCAGTTTTTACGATTTATTACCTATATATAAATTTATTAGATTATTTTAATTTTTAGATATACGTCGAGTTATATAATATATAAAAATATAACTTTTAAATATAAAATATAAATAATAATTTTTTGCGAGCGTCTCAAATCAAAATTACTTTTATAATAAGAAGTCAAGATTTTGATTTATATATCTTTAAAAAATTATAAAATTGGAATAATAAAAATCATAATGTCTAATGTAAAGATAACATATATTTTTCACAATCAAAAACTGGAATAAAAACTAAAATATCCAAAGTTTCAAATTGTCTTTTTATGAACTTCACGACATTCAAAACTCCATCTCCATATCATTTGCATTATTATCACCCTATAAGAAAATAAAGTATGATAAAAAAGGCGATGACTGATGAATTAAGTGGAAATTTTAAAGTTATTTTTTCTCAGAAAATAATATATATTATTATATTTAACCATAAATATTATAGAAAAAACAGAAAAAATAGAATTAACAAAAAAAGGTAATATATGAGTATTCATCGGTTCGGATTATGACTAGATCTATATTCAAATCCATATCCACATCTATTTTTCAATATCTATTTAAAACTTATTTTTTAACATTCATGTCTATTTTTTCAGATCGGATAGTGTAAATATTAATCAGATTGAAAATCTACTCTCATCCCTTATACCTTAGAAATAAATATTCAAGATTATTTAAAATTCATTCTAAATATGTCAATCCTTATTTTATGTATTACTAACAACCAAACAACCAAAAATTAAGGAACATAAGTTATATAGCCATTCTCACCCCTTCATTCTTAAACATACCCAAAAGGTTAAAAGGATGAAGTAGTGACGAAGAACATGGACTAAAATCAATTGAAAATATAAAAGTGCAATTTTGTAACAAATTAATTTCTAAAATAAATGAATGAATGTTGTCTCCATTGTCCAACATTATTGCACTCTTCCTTCTCACCATTGTCAAATAAGCTTGTGGTTTTACATTTTCCAGGAGTAACTCAACAGCCATTCTTGACAAACGAAATGAAACAAAGGTACAATGTGAATCACCAATGTTGGCCAATTCCTTCCAATTGAAAAGGAAGGGAAGATTATATACAGAGCAGTTGCTGAAAAGCTAGCTTCATTCTGAAGCCAAGAAGAAAAGGTGAAAGACATAAATCTCACCATCCCTTGTCTTGCAATATTCCCATGGTGAAGACCATACGAAGCGGGTTTCCCAGCAAAATACAGATCAACACCAGCCAGTCCTTTAACTGACGTAATCATCAAATCTGATAATGTGCAAAAGAATATGTCAATCTTGAGGTCTCAGTGCCTCTTGTCGTCTTAGAGGGATGCCTTCCGAACCAAATCCGTCCTCTGAATGCTTAGGGAGTCTTGCCGGCAAGGTCATTGAACCTAATGTTGATCTCAAAGTTCAGAAAGCAAATAAATACTTATACTAAATATGCCATAACAAGAAAAGTTAAAGGGTATGCCTTCAGCCATATCCTTTGTCTTGTGAAGAAGAAAAGTTCCGGACAGTATAGTAACGAAGCCACACATTTCCGTGACAATTTGAGTTGGACTCTGTCGATCCCAATCCTGGTAAAAAAAATTCAAATGTCAACACTTACTACTCGATATGAATCGACAATGACAAATAACTGGCATAATAATTAGACAAAAACACTCATTTTCTTCTATTTTGTGCAACATTTTCACTCAACATTCTGGGAACTGTCTTCGATTAATCACATTGATTCATTCAGTCTATTACCAATACAAAAGAGAATCTATGAATCGAAAAGGAGAATTAAGCATTTAATTACCAATCAGCATAAACAAGATTCATGCCGGTAATAACTACAATTCCAAGGATCAACAATCTAGACTGATCCTTCCCCAAATGGACTCAATTCTCTTCAAAAGTTCTAATATGATTACCTACTCAAACAAAAACAAAGAAACAGAGATTGCAGATAAATATACCTTGAACATTATTATACTAGCCAAAATGGTTAGTGACGTAAACATCACATAGTATATGGGTGATACAACAGCCGTATTGAAAGTATCAAGTGCCTGCAGTGCAAAAACCAAAAACCAAAATAACATTAAAGACTATAGCATAAAACAATAAAAAAGGGAAAGCTTCACATCAGATTATTAAATCAAGCAATTGAGAACCTTGAAAAATACCAAGTTCTCAGTATCAAATCCTTGTAAATGTCAGAAGATCAGGGGATACATGGGAAAGAGGGTTACAAATTAACGAATGTCTAGAAGGTGGGGAGAAAAACACTGATACTTATAATGTTAGAGAAACTCAAAGAAGAAGTTGAAGCTCCTAACAAAAGCACATGAGATCATGCGTTCATTTTTAAGTCGAAAGAAGAAAGAAAGATCAATATAATGTGCATTGAAACCTAGGACATTAACATGCGAAAAGCTACTTCACCTCCACAATCTCTATCTCTCAAGGTTATATAATGCAAAAATACCTGCAAATACTCCTAGCAGTAGTTAAAGAAGTAATGTTTCCCCAACTTTACTGGCTTTATACAACAATCAACTCAGTTTACTCATGTCATATTTTCATAATTGAAAAAGGGGTCAATTACATTCACAACAGATATGAAGTTACAAAAAAAAAGTGAAGCTACCTCAAGAATTCACAAAGACAAAAACCATCCACTTGAAGAAACATGGAAGTACATCAATGCATCATATTAACATCATCAAAGAGAAGTTATAGAAAATCAAATTAAGGGAATTCATGGATGACATAGAAAATCATATTAAGGGAATTCATGGATGACAAACCAAAATAAAAAGACAAATTAAGAATTGATACAGCCACCAACTTGTCTCAAACATGATGCCAGGAAAAAAAAAAGTTACAAGCAACAGAACCTAATAAAAAAGTCAAACCAACAAAAAGAGCACAAATTTGTTACCTTGTTCAAATAATTCATTTGAGTAAGCACACAAGTAATTACAATCAAAGTGAAGGCCCATGTTTGCGGATATATCAGCTGATTCATCCCTGACAGTGTTAATTTCAATGCAATCCCAAGTGCTTTAACACTCATTACCTGTCAAAGAACAAGTTAAAAACAAACTATCCACAAAAGAGGAAGAATTAACTAAGGGATAAAAAACTGAAGAAGTAACCATTTTTAGATCATATACATACCGACAAAGACCCCACAAGAGAACAAACTCCAATGTAAACCATTATATGCGTCTGGCCGTAGTCAGGGATGAAGTGGAATATAAGAACAAATGCAGCTGTTATGACCAAAGCTGCATAAAACAGAAAAGCTGGAACAAAAGAAAGGATATAAAATAGGTCAGTCAGCTTCCTAATAATTTCCCTTTGCTTGGAAAAGTACAGAAGGGAAAATAACAAACATCATACAATACTTTCCAAAAAAATAAACATAATAGAAGAAAAAACCTAAGACTACAATATCGTACCAGGTTCTGTAGCAAGATCCCAAACTTCTATCACAGATTCAATCTGACGCTCTTGAGGAGCATGCAAAACTATTGTTGTAGAACCCACAACACAAAGAACACAACCAAGAATGCCAAAAATATGTAGCTTCTCCCGCAAAATAACATGTGCAAGTACGGCACTGTATAAAGACAAGATGGTCAGAACTGGAGGCCAGCACAGTAATCATAAGACAAGTCAGTAATCTATCATGCCTGATAATAATGCTGAGGGCACCAAGCGGAGTGACCAATATAGCTGGTGCAAATGCATAGGCTGCAAAATTAGCAACCTCGCCAACAATCACTGTTGCAATGACCATGTGTATTAGAACACAAACAACCACATGATGCTGATTAGAATCGTAATGGTAATTTGCTCAATATTATGATCTGAAACAGTCATTTTATTAGATGACAAATAAATCAAATCTGATGACGAATTTCGGTACACAGAAGAATAGAAAGACAAGCTAACTAACCATATGTCGTACGATGGTAAAAATACTTACTTGTGATCATGCCCACCCACCAAAGTGGTTCATATAAGTAAGAGTATCCTCCACTTCCTGCAAATAGAAACCCACATCCAAATTTGAGCGAATCGTCTTATTTCCCACATGAATTAATAAACCAACCAAACAAACGGTGAAGATCGAAGTCCCTCAAAACTTAGAAAATGTGAAGAAGAGTACCAGCTCTAATGCCGGAAGCACCAGCCTTTTTCAAGCCCTTTTTCTTGACAATGAAGCTGGCACCTATAAACACGCTTGAAGACAGAG
>JANZLF010000221.1:1558691-1569289 GCA_026546835.1 Erythroxylum foetidum | reverse complement strand
AGGACAAAAGCCAGGAATCTGGTGAAAGCGACCACCAAACACATTTGAAGTATTAACAGAGGCAGCGCATAATCCAGTGGATTTTCATGTTGGAAAGCTCCGTTTGAAGTTGCTTTCATGGACGCAGTGCATGTTGCATTAGTTGCATGGTGACTGCTCGCCATTATCAACCACATCAACTCAATTCCACTCGAACCCACCTCAAGAATTGGATCTTCTCTTGAAAACTACCAAGCACTGGTATATATATATCAGTAAAGATTAGTGAAAAAAGTTGGGATCTTATCCATGGATTAATGGATTTTCCAAATACTACATGGATTAGTAATAATAATTTGTATCATACATAGATTTGTATTGATTGGAATTTTAAAATTGGATCAGGATCTTATCCATAAGATTAATGTTTAAATGAAACTTGTTTTATATAGCTTTTCACAGTAGGATAAGTTTTGCAGATGAAATTTTCCATCCACAAGCACAGAGAAATCCGGAGAATCTGAAAAGGGGTGAAGTAGGCATCATCAAGAGGAAGACGGCGACGAAACAGTATCTTTTTATCAATTTTACTTCAAAGCACAGATAATGTGCCATACTGCTTTCCTTTTCTGCTTCTGATTGTTAATGAATCAAACTCTTTTTAGTTATATGTGCTTATCTTTTTGTATTGAGTTGGTGTTTTCTGCTTTATCTGCATTAGTAAAGCAAAACCAAGGGGCTTAGAATGATCCATACGCATGTATCTAATGCCTGAATCAGTGCAGTTTTCTGCTAAACTGGTTCGAGGGACTTGTTCTATTGACTTGATAAACCTATTCTGTTTCTATAATACTGGGTTTTTGGGGTTTTTGACCACTCAAAAAACCCAGTCTTTAACTCTCTTCGCCAAATCAAACCCTTTCGGGAAACTTAAAGAAAAGCCAATACGCTCCCCTCTGTGAACATTCCTCAAATCTCCATGTGCAACTCTTCTCTCCATTTCAGACACAGCCAATTCATCTTTCTAAGAAACTAGCTCCAGACAAAGACACCCATCAATGTCACAAACATAGAAGCATTCAGGATAATCTGACAAAAGAGAAGTTACATAATCATGGGGCAAACCCAAATCAAGCTTGAACCCATCAATAACATGCAAAGGCAATCTTGTTCCTCTAGCAAGCATCAAAAGCTTAGCTAACCTTTTCACAGTATCATCTCTATGACTTGGCGAGTCGTGAATGTCCTGCTCTTCTTTGTGGAAGGAGAAGGCTTTAGGGGTGAGCTTGACGTGGACAGGGAGAGAAGGAGCGGGCTGGAATTGGCTAAAAATCGAAGGGTACTTGTTGAAGAACTTGTGGGCAGTGGTGGGAAGGTTTATGGAGGGTTTAAGGAGGGAAAGAGAAGAGAGGGGGAGAAATTGGAAAGGGAGAAGACAATCTGGTTCTTGAGAGAAATGAGTTGTTTAAGGTTCACTTATTTGGTGACTACCATGTCTAGACAGAGACGGGATCCTCTGTCCAATTTTATAGTATCTTACTCTATCTTATAAATCTCAATCATTTATTTATGTAAGACTCGCGTTTATTTATGTTAGATTCATATAAATGAATGATTGAGATTTATATAACACAATAAGATACCATAAAATTGGACAGGAAATCTGGACTCGTCTAGATATGGATCGCGAACTCATTTGATTCTGGTGGCTATGAAGGTGCGATTGTAGTCAAATTGGTGCGATGCTTTGGTGCAAGAGCGTGAAGCAGTCGATAAACATGGAGTCCAAGCAGTTTGCTGGCTTTTAGTTGGTATGGAGACCTGAATTTTTATAATTTAAGGTTTATTTTTATATGAATTTAATATTTAATATTTTTTATTATAAAAGGGAAAACCGCTAAACATGAATTATCAAACTATCGCAATGCTCTATGATCCATTGCTCCTTACCTGTCCTTCTGATAGAGGTCCAGGGCTAACAGTGGAGGCTCCTGAAGAATATGAATTCTTGGGCTAGCCATGAGTGCAAAGGTGGCCAGGTTATCCGCGCACTAGTTCCCTTCACGATGCACGTGTTGAATTTGCACCTTTCAATCTCGTTGGAGCAAACCACGGGTATCTATCAACAAGAAATTATTTATATCAATCACGGTAACGAGAAATGATAGGATGTTAATGACTTCTAAAGAATCTACTTCTACTATGACCCGACGATACCTAAGTGATCAAGCCTGCGTGAGGCCCGAGTAGACTCCCCAGAGTTCTGCTGTTAATGACGAGTTGTTTCCAATGTATTAGAAAAACTATCCACACCACTGGCTGTGCCAGTCTCGAATTAAGCCACCAGCGGTAGCGAATTGTACTCCCTGTTTAAACACTCCATCCGTGTTGAGTTTTACCCATTCCTCTGGCGCTTTTGTCCATCCCAGTAGACTGCCTACCAGTAGGCCCTGATTCGGAAACACAGATTTCCACTACTCTCGCCCTGACTATCTACTGCACGTACTCCATAACTGCTTTTGTACCATCTTCCGGCCAAACAAACTCCTCTTCAAAAAGACTTTTGTTACGTCACGTCCAAAGCATCAAGCAAGCGACTCCAAAAATAGTAGGTCATTCCCTTGTATCACCTGTGAGTGCTTCATTAGGTTGGATTTCACCCAGACCTCCTCGTCCTGATGGAAAATTTTTGTATTGACTATCTCCGAGAGAAATTTTCTCAAAAAAGCTAGCACTTGTGGACAGTCCTGGATGACATGTAAGGTGGACTCTTCCTGACCGTAGATGTGACAACTGCTATCTGTCGCAATATGTCGCGCCACTCTTTGTTGGTTCGTCAGGATCTTGTTCTTGGTCATGAGCCAAAGAAAAGATTTGATCCTCTAGGGTCCTGGCCATTTCCAAATTAAGGCCTAGGGACTAGCAGAAACTCCCGGAGTGTGCCCCTCGATTAAATCATAAGCTGACGCCACTGTGAATCTCCCATATTCAGTTTGGCCCCATCATATGGTATCTTTCGTTGTGTTAGTTGCATTGGGGTTTATCTCTGCTATAGCCATACAAATGGAGGATGAAAGGTATTGTTGAAACATGTTCCACTTCCAAGTTCCATCCTCATTCTGTAAGTCCGCTACTTTAGCGTATAGGTCTCTCTCTGGTACTGGAGGGGTCACCACATAGAGTAGCAGGCTCCAATCCTTCACCCAATTACCCATCTAGAAGCAGATTTGTCTACCATTTCTCATTTTCCATTTTATACCTTGATTGATATACTGCCAAATTGTTGCAATTCCCCGCCAAAAACTTGATGCCCCTATCCTTTCTAGCGTAGTAGGGATGTGATACGGGTCCATATGATATTTAGCCCATAATATCCTGACCCATAAGGTTATAAGTTGTGTAATCAGAGCCCAACCCATCTTTGTTAACAAAGCATCATTGGAAGACCTAATGCACCTAATGCCTAGGCCCCCGTTCTTTTTGGGTTAACACACTGAGTCTCAATTAACAAGGGGCATTTTTCTCTGCTCTTCTATGGAACCCCAAATAAAATTGTGCATGATTTGTTCCAAGTCATCATAGAGTTGTCTCGGTAGTCGCACTATTTGTATTGTGAATACCAAGAGGGTCGAGATCACAGAATGAGTTAAGGTGACACGTCTCGCTAGCGACAGCTGTCTTGCACGCCACCCTGTAAGTTTCCTTTGGGCATTATCCAGGATACGCTGATAGATGTTCCGCGTGGTACGCTCATGGAGTATTGGAGCAAAGGTATGCCTAGATATTTGCCCAGATTATTCGTACTTTTAATGTGCAGGGCGTGACCGATACGTCGCACAGTTTTTGTTTTAACGTTCTTGGAGAAGAAAATCTTCGTTTTATATGTACTAACTTTCTGCCCAGAAGCCTGACAGAATTCCTCCAAAGTCTTAGCGATTAAGTGCGTCTGGGAATCCGTTGCTTTCGCGAACAGAACTAGGTCATCTACAAAGAAAAGGTGGGATAGTGATGGCCCTGTAGGGCTTAATTTTATCGGCCCATATCAACTTTGTCCCACTTCTCTTGAGATAATATGTCGTAGACGTTCCATGCATAGAACAAAAAGATACGGCGAGAGCGGATCACCTTGCTTAATCCCTCGTGAGGGGCTAAAAGGATTTGAGATTGTGCCCTACCAAACCACCTACATAGTCACCGTTGTAACACACTGCATAATGAACTAGATTAGCCGATCCGAAAAACCAATATCCTCTAAAGTGTTTTGTACAAAATCCCACTGGATGCGATTATACGCTTTTTTAGGTCCACCTTGATCGCTAAAAAGCCCGTCCTCCCTTTCTTCCTTCTCATAAAGTAGATTACTTCCTGGGCAATGATGATATTATCTGTTACTTGGCGGTCGGGAATAAAACTACATTGGTTCTCTTTCACCAGAAAATCCAAGTGATTTTTCAAATGATTAACGATGACTTTAGCAAAATTTTTGTAAATCATGTTGCATAGGCTTATCAGACAAAATTGAGTGAAACTAGTCGGGAATGGATTTTTGGGGATAAGGACCAGAAGAGTTTGGTTTAACTCCTTTTCCCACTGTCCCTGTCTGAAAGCTGCCTGAATATACTCAATTACTTTACGGTCGACCCTCCCTCATTGCTTCTGAAAGAAAAGGGCATTGAAACCATCTACCCCAGGGGCTTTAGTCGGATTCATTCGAAACACCGCAAGCTTTATCTAAGTGGGGTGAATGGGTTTGGCTAAATCTCGGAGGCTGCCCTCTAGAATGGAGGGGGATGCTCCTGATAGCAGGACTTGGGATGGAGGTTCTTCCTCTCGCGTGTACAAATGAGCAAAGTATTCTCTGGCTAAGTGGGTTAGTTGCCCTTGGTCTAAGACTATTTTTCCCTGGGAGTCCTTGAGTCTCTCGATCCTCATTTTCTTTCTTTTGGATAGGGTTAGAGAATGATAATATTTTGTATTCTTGTCCTCCTTCGAAATCCATTCGCATCGGCTTTCTGATGCTAAAAGAATTCTTTTTCACTCAAAACCTGCATCAGTTCCCCATTCAACTGGTCTTCTAAGGCTAGCAGTGAATCCAAATTATCCTCGGCCATGACTCTCTGAATGCCCTGTAATCGTGCTATCAGACTTTTCTTTTGATGAAAAATATTTCCAAAATCAGAACGATTCCAACTAATGAGGTATTAAGAAAATAAGGCTAACTCGACTTCTCTTTCGGTAACCAATGCTCCGCTACCAACTCGTCAGACCCTGGATGAGTTAGCCAAACATTTTGAAATCTAAAGGCTGGGGATCCTGTTCGTCTTAAACCTGGTTGATGAAGCTAAATCCACAGGGGTCTATGGTCAAACCCGATGAAGGGTAAGTGATAGTTAACCGCATGCGGGAAGGCTTGAATCCATTTTGTCAATCTAAAGACTCGATCCAATCTGGCTTGGAGCATGTCTCGGTGCCACGTAAACTTGGAGACTACGTACCCCAAATCATGAAGGCTGCTCTCTTGAAACCACTCCTAAAAATGATTGTTCACTATCCCTGTGTCTATGGCTCCACCCCGCTTATCAATTATTTCCAGTCTCACATTAAAATCTCCTCTTACTATCCAGGGTCTATTTAGGGATCTACCAATCCATTCTAGAGCAGGCCAGAGGTGCTTTTGATAAGAGGTTTGCAGGTTGGCATAAACTGCGGTGAAATCAAACGAGTAAGACTCATACTTAATTGTGGCATGAATAAATTGTCGGTGGGCTAACACTATAGAGATAGTAAAAATCCCCCTTCAATAGCATCCAAATCCCACCCAAGAAACCTACAGCTTCCACTCTGCAAGAATAATCAAAGCCTAAAGTACGAATTACTTCGTCCGCCCTATTTCCACTAATTCTAATTCCAGCAAAACGAGGATACCTGGGATATAGTGACGAAGATAATTACGCAGGACAATTCGAAATCTATTCCCCTTGCCCCTTGATAATTCCAAATTAATATCGACATAACAAAAGGAAATTAATCGAATTTTGTAGCCTTGGATTCCATCGCTTAGGGGTTGCAGTGCATGCTCCTCTTTACTCCCATGCGGTGGCATGACTTCCGATATATCTGAGTCTCCTGCTATATCGGGGGGGTCCGTATGCAAAGGGGCAAGAGCCTCCGGTGCCTTTACCCCTTCCATTAGTTGTAGTCTCTCCTCAACGTCCATCTCATGGTCCTCCAACACCTGATGATCGCATATCATTTTCGTGTGTGAAGAGAGGACAATTGCTATGTTTTTGTCCAAATTGTTGGGCTGGATTCGGATTTGGGGGGCTAGTACCGAATTCTGTTATGGGGTGGGACTGCCTTGAGAGCTTTCACCTCGGATTAATTGAGTTTGGAAGCCATTTTGTCCTCTAGGCCCCGTCCTAGCATGTTGCTTGGGCCCAGCAGGCTTGAATATCAGTCCAGTACTTGTTTGCTTGCCAGAGCCCAAAACTTCTGTAAGTTGCATTCGGTGGCCTAGGCCCATTAAGGAATTTTGTTGTGGGGCCTCCTCTACTATATCCTCTATCACCTCCATCGTCTCTTTATCTGATAGAACAGAGTATCTGGAACCGATCTTGTGAATGGACTCGTTATTTCTACCCGAGTACAACTGACGTGATATGGTGTTGATATTTTTCTGCTGGAGTCGTTGCGTTGGAGGTCTCGGTTTTTGTTGGACCTAAACCTACGGTCCATAGTCGTTTCCGACCGTTGGCTGGTCTGTTGTAGTGGTGAGGCCCGTCCCTCCTCTGGCTGTCACTGCTGACGACGAAGCCTTCTCAGACCTTCCTTCAGCTGGTTTTGTTCTCTCATCAGCGTCATGGTTGCGTTGCAGACACCCAATAGTAGCCTGTCCAACCTTCCCGTAGGAGTAACATAGTTGAGGGAGCCCCTCGTACTCCACTTGCAAGATTTCACCATCCAATTCTACATTGGTTTTCAGCGGCAGGTTAAGATCAATATCCACTGCGATGAGAGCGTAACGTCTCCGATGAGCCAGCAAAGTCATTTCGTCTATTTTCACATTATTGCCTACTAAATTTCCCAATGTTGCCCTAGTGACTTTCCCTTGTTTTGACCGGAATGACGGCACCCAACACTGGACTGAAAGTGTTTGTCCATAGATTAGCCAAGGTCCGTCCGTCAAGGCGTCGAAATAATCGGTATCCTCCACGAATCGAACGAGGAAGAACTCCTGCTCCAGGTCAACTATTTTCAGTAGACCTAATGGTTTCCATAATGCTCGCAGGCGAGAGTGCTTGGTATCCAATCCTACGTCCCAGTAGCTTCACTACGACTGCCTTGGTCCACAAATTATCTAACTTGTCCTTGAACGTTTGGGAGAGCTTAATTCCTCCTCCATGTTCGTCGGCTAGCTGCACTATGTCCCCCTCCTCTGGCTCTATTGTTGCTTCAGCTGGCCAGCTCTGTTCTTCCACGGTGACTGTTTCTACCTGAGCACTTGCTATGGCTGCACTATACGATAGCGTTGGGCGACCCAGTAGTTCCACTTCTCTTTTTTGCGTTCGTCCCTGTTTCGACTGGTTCCTCTCGTGGTCAAGGGTTACCATGGGTGGTCCAATCGAGCTTGAATAATTTGTCAAAACTATGTGAAAAGAGAAGTTTTAAATCGATTTTATAAATTAAATTAAATGTTAATTTTTTAAAAATATATATTAAAACATTGATAAATATATCTCATTAATTTAGGGATGTCAATTTTGGCCTTGCCTGTCGGACCATAGGCAGGCCCGTTTTTTACATTTTAAAAAATTTAAAAGATGGTGGCCCATCGAACCATAGGCAAGGGTAACACATGATCAGGCCGAGCTACGAACTGATATATCTCAGCCTATCAAACCACACGGTACCCTAGTCTGTGTCGGGCTGGGTCGGCCTAGATCGTAGTTGATATTTCTACACTAACCAAATGAATAAAATCTAACTGAATTGATTTGGAATTTCACGAAATTAAACACTAATTCTATTTGGGAGTCAAATTACAGTGTCCTTTTATTAATTTTAAGCAACAAATTTATTGAAGAAAAATTAATTTTCGACACTATATTTAATTAAACCATAGAACGTGCATTGCGTGTAACAGGAACATCAGACGTATCTCCACTTTCTTCATCCTCCTGCACTAGTTGCTGAAGATTCGCATTCGGATTGAACTGTTGAATCACTAACACTGAAGTGGAGTTTGAGAACTCCGACGAAGCCAAGAAGCTTCCTACTGGTCCTAGTTCTGGACTATCGCTCGTCTCCATTAATGGAGCTATTGGTGGTGACCTTCCAACTAAGAACAGGTTGCACTTGTTCATGGATTTAAGTGCTCCAATGATGTCTGCTTTGTTCTCTACCTCTCTTTCCTGGTAAGTCACTGAATCTTGCTTTTTGCTGTTGTTGATGAAGTCGGAGAAGAAGAGCTCGCCGCTCTTGGTTTCATCTTCTTCTTCAGTGGTGTTAACCTTCATCAACGCCGGTAATAACTTCCCTGGTGGGGCTACGAACTTTAGAGCAGTGAGCATGATCCCTGGGTGCTCAGCCATCCTGACACCATAAGACAAAGCTTCAACATCATCACGTCCTCCGAAGAAAGGCACCACGATACTGTACGAGACGTCACTGGATGAAACCTGAGTGGTGCCTCCTAGGCCACGGTCGACGAGAATTCCGACGGAGCAAGGGGCGTGTCTGAGGACTCGTTGGTTTACCTGATGTATCGAGTGGCCTAGCGACTCCATGGTCCCATCCACTCTTTGGTGTTTGTGGTATGGGAGCATGATCATGGCGGCTCGCTTCTGGTACGCGCTTGTACAAATGTCTTCGTGGATGGTGTTGAGAGCAGAGATGGCGGTCATAGGTCGAATGGTGACGCTGCTGAGTTGTTGATAAGCTTCAAACGCAATGACCATTTGGTCAGTGTTACTCTGCTTCTTGTTCCAAAAGGGGAGTCCATTTTTACGAGCTTTGTGAACCATGGATATGGCGGATGATCGCTCTGAGAGTTCCATAAGATGCATGGCGTATACACACAGACGTCCTCGCTTTCTGATCCCTCGAGAGCACTCTATCAGATTAATCATGGTTGGTATGCTTCGACTGCTATGGAAACAAGCCAACAATCGGAGCTCAGACTCAAGATCTTTGCGTTTGACCGTGCGATGCTTGTAAGGAGCTCCTTTCCTCGCTGGTTTATAGATGGCCATCACAAGTGGAGTGGTAATGAAGGTGGTGAACAACGCCATTAAAACAAGTATCGCGAAGGTCTGATCGTTGAGCACCTGAGGAGATTAGCAGAAACATGTTTCTTCGTAAGAAAACGTTAATGGCGGCACAAAATACCAGGTGAAGAACAGGATTACAGATACATACCTTGCGGTCCTTTCCAATGTTGAGAACAATAAGTTCCACCAACCCTTTCGTGTTCATCAGAAATCCAAGTGCGGAGGCTTCCCTGATCGGAATCTTAAACAACAAAGAAACAACCACCGTGCCGCCAATCTTACCAAAACAAGCAGTGAATATGACAAGCACGAGCAAACCCCATGAATGGCCTCCACTTATGGTTGCGACGTTGGTTTTGAGCCCACTAGACGCGAAGTAAAGTGGGAGGAAGAGCCCAGCTATAATGTCCTCGATCTTCTCTATCAGAACTCCGGCGAAAGGACCGTCTTTTGGCACCAAAATACCCACCACAAAAGCACCGAAGAGTGCATGTATTCCAATAGTGTCCGTGGCAAAGCTTGCGGCCAACACCAGACAAAACGTCATACATATGTAGATTTCCTTCACGGGCTCACCTTCCGGTGAACGCCGAGCTATCAGAGACAATAATGGTTTCACTGTAAAAACACAAAATACCACAAAACCAGCACCACAGAGCAGGACCCAGACGGAGATAAGTGGGGAAGTGTTGTTGCCGGAGAGAGCTATAGCAAGAGCGAGAAGGACCCAGGCGGCGACGTCGTTGACTGCGGCGGCAGACATTGCCATACGGCCCAAATCTGTGGTTAAAAGCTTGAGCTCTGCAAGTATACGTGCCAGGACAGGGAAAGCAGTAATGGAAAGAGAGACTCCCATGAAAACTAAGAAGGGTCCTCGAGAAACTCCTTTGTTAATGGTGGCACTGAGAACATACGAGGTTCCTATTCCGATAACGAAAGGGAGGGTTATACCGGCTATGGCTATTCCAAAGGCCTTCTTCCCCGTCCGACGTAAAGCTCGAATGTCGAGCTCCAAACCCACCAAGAACAAGAAGAACAGGAGCCCAATATTGGCTATGGTGTCCAGAACAGTCATGCTCTTTTTAGGGAACACCGCGTGCAAGAACTTCTCGCTTCTTCCAATGGCGGACGGTCCCAGCAGTATTCCTCCCTGAAGAAAAAGTAATCACACATTAAATTACGTCGCTCAACGAACTGTTCTTCACAGTTTCAGAGAAGCCATTAAAAACTTACAAGGATCTCTGCAATAACCCGTGGTTGTCTGAGAGGTTTAAGGACAAAAGCCAGGAATCTGGTGAAAGCGACCACCAAACACATTTGAAGTATTAACAGAGGCAGCGCATAATCCAG
>JANZLF010000221.1:1530045-1542404 GCA_026546835.1 Erythroxylum foetidum | reverse complement strand
TATTTCTAAATTTAATTATATTTATTAATAATTGTTAGATTAATTTTATAAATTAAATTAAAATTATGATTATTATTGATTATTATGATTTTTTAGATAGGGTTATACTGTACACTTGTACAATGCCACAATGTACTACCCACTCCAATGGCTGGCTGATGAATTGAAGGTGGAGACTGTATCACCTAACCTCCGTTATCTGTTGGAACAGACCACAAAAATAAGAATGACCGCAAGTTTCCTACTTTTAGTCTCCCATGCCTACCAACCACCAGTGGTCCTAAAGTCAGCGTCCAAAGACGATCGGATCCTGCGATTTCAAGACGATTACTTCTTCTTCTTCTTCTTCTTCTGTATAGTTTACATCCATGGCGTCGTCGACGAAGACTGAAATTCTGGACGCCCCACTGCATGCTATCGGTTTCGAAATTGAAGAGTTATCCCCATACAAGGTCACTGGTCGTCTTCTCGTTACCCACAAATGTGTGCAGGCACGTCTTCTTCCCTTCTTTCTTTCAGCCTGGTAGTTACTACTGTTAATTGTTTGTGATGTGATAAGCGAGAGATATTGGTAATTGATTAGTTAATTTTAACTTCTAGCCGTTCAAAGTGCTACACGGAGGAGTATCGGCGATGATAGCGGAGGCATTGGCGAGTATGGGAGCTCATATGGCGTCGGGATTCAAAAGAGTTGCTGGTATTCACCTCTCAATCAATCATCTTAAGCGAGCAGATCTTGGTGACCTTGTCATCGCTGAAGCTACTCCCCTCAGTCTCGGTCACACGATTCAGGTACTTTACTCTTACGTTCTGTTACCATTGTACATTAAGTCTACCTGTTTAATTCAAAAGATTTTTGAATGATCATTCAAAATGCTTATCCTTTATCAGAGATGTCATGTTTGCATTTGTTCTGCACTTTGTGATTGTAGTCAAAATGAATGTATTGAACCCAAGATTAAATTTTCATTCTGAAAAGGTATGGGAGGTGCGTCTATGGAAAGTTGATCCTTCAGACTCAGAGAGCAAAATCCTGGTCTCATCTTCCAGGGTTAGTCTTTTATGCAACATGCCTGTGCCAAATCATGTAAAAGATGCTGGAGACAATCTCAAAAAATTTGCCAAGTTATGAACTCTGACTTGCAAAAAATCATGTTTATCAAATAAAAGTGAATTATTTTTCGTACATTTTCATTGAATTACATTACATGAAGTTAGATCAAGGAGGGGGAAGATCCTTCAACAACCTTACCAGAATAGTATAGAAGTAGTAGTAGTAGAACTAGAAGTAGCAGTTCTTGATGGCATCTCAAGTCATAACACAATCCTATATACTTTGTGCTCTGCTCAGTTTAATCAACATATTTTATAAATATAGAGATATGAAATCTGATACGAGTAATGGTCGAGAAGAAACCAAGTATAAAGTCACGCAGATTCTGCAAATCCCATCCGCAGATTACCAAAGTCAAAGACTGTGTGATATGCTCTTAGGAACACGTCTCCAAGAACCCTGCATCCATTTCATAAATTAGTGTCTGTCATGCTCATTTTCGTTGTTTGATTTTGATTTACCCAAAACATAGTAGAAGGATAACATACCAAAGGGGGCCTTGTGGGGGTGGCACATCCAGACTAGTGAACCCACTCAAGCAAACACTTGCAGAGTCTTTTCCAACTCTGACGATATACTGTACCAGATAAAAACCATAACTTGCTTTACTTGGATGGAAAAAAGCGAAGTTTAGAAAAGAAAAATCCAAAACCTGGGGGGGGATGCAACTAAATCAATAACCACACCTGTTCCGGAGACAGAGAAAATGGTTTATCTCCAATGGTGAATGAAACATAAGGCATGGTGGCCATGTCATGGCAGTTGACAAACGCTTCTCTCGTGGGATTGGGAAGCCTTTCACACATCTTTTTTAATGAACACACATAGATACATAGATTTCAAGTTATGATTAGCAAAAATACGACACATGAGTGATTGTTATTGTAGAGAAAAGATATACTCTGTACTAGAAGAAATTACCTCATCCAGGTATTTGAATATATTTTCCCTTGCTTTCTGTTCCTTAAGTTGCATTTGAATCCAGAGAACTATCATCTCGCAGAAAGTACATAGAGCACTCTCATCAACTGATAATCTGGTGTCATCTTCGTTATCCACCACTGTCTTAATCACATTTCTGCAAGATTCAATTGTTTTATGTAGAGAGCAAGACGCTAGTTAGAGGAAGAAAGCTGAGATTATTACCTGGCAGACTTAGAACCATTGAGTAGACATATTCCAATATCACCACAGACAAATTTGGGTTGTAACTACAAAAAAGGGTGACAGAACACACCTATTAGACAGATTCTTTTTACATTGTAAGAGGCAGCCGTGGAAGTAACTGAAGGATGAAAGAACACACCCCTGACATTATGTATTCCCATATCACATTTGCATATTTTGAGTAAACATATTTACACTCCAAGCTCAGAATTCCTCGAGCTCCAATGGCATGGTTGATTTGAGCTACGACGGCCTGAAAATGAGAGCTTTTAACATAATCACTCAGGATAAGGAATTCACTTTCTATGAAACATGGATATGTTTATCAGTGGTGTGAGCATTTACAGTTGGTCCGGCAAGAAAGGGTACTCCTGAGTCCACAATAGCTGCACATCCATTCTCGCAAAATCCTGAAATTTCTAGGTTGTTCAGACTTGGATTTCACTGGTAAAATCCAGCACCATAGAACAAACCTATTGTCCTAAACCTGCAAGTTATTTTCTCATTCTGAAGAAAAGGTAATATTCCTGAATCTTTCACCATAATATAAGCATTTCAGTCACTTAGGAAGCTTGGGCTCTACATGCTATGTCATCACCTGTTGAGCTGTTTGCAATAAGGATGTCTCCCACCGTGATCTGGCATGAAGGATGTGTACAATTTCAAGGTAAATCCAGTTTCTTGTGATCAAAACCAGAAGACAGGAAAGTTTGTGACTTGGAAAAAACCTGCCAGTAACCCCTCTTAGTAACTGGGACATAGGCGTGGTCGCCCCTGAAATGCCTCCAGTCAAAGCCTCCAAAGACAATCTCACCACCCACCGTCGATACTGGATCAGGATTTAGCCAGAGAGAGAAAATTTGCTGGTTGAGTAGCCCTTGTTGCGCCATATTATACCTGTAAATGGACCCAAATCCATGAACTACCCAGTACAAAACACAATGAATGCCATATTATACCTGTAAATGGACCCAAATCCATGAACTACCCAGTACAAAACACAATGAATGAACACTAAATTATCCCATCCTGCTTTCTATGGTGAAGGAAAGATCATGCATTATGAATTCCTGAAATGATACCATAATGGTGTAGCTTGGCCAACAGCAATTTCCTGAAACCCAAGCCCTAGGACCCCATCAAACTGTGTACATAAGAATGACAAAAATCCTTCTCGTGTAATCTCCACAAACTCCTGATGAATCATAGCACAGGACATATCATCATTGCAGCAGCAGAAAAAAAGAAAAGTTCAGAGGCATAAAAACGTTATGGAAGAAAAACCCACTTGATCTTTGATGATACCATTTCCAACTTTGATGTAATCTTTACTGAAGAAGCCCGAAATTGAGCCTGAACCGTACTTTATTTTGCAAGGTATTCCTGGAAAAGTAGCAAACCGAGAGAATTTGACACCCCAAGTCCAACCAATTCAGACTCCTAAGATGGTGGTGTAGAAAGTATTGAAAATCAGATTTACCGATCTTTGTATAAGTACGGGACAACCTTGCCCTGAACTTGGAATGGAAGAAGCAAGTAATCTGCAAGTCATGCAGGTAATGTTCACAAATTACTCGTATGTAACACAAGAAAAAAAAGATCGTCGACCTTTTAAGGACATACATACATACAGATAAAAGACATTTCGAAGATGGAACCCAAAGGTTGGCGCTACCAGTATCGAAGACGACAGAGAAGCTTTGTGGGGGTGATCCAATAGCAATCTCTCCATAATATTGTATACCTCTATAATTCTTAAGGTAAACCACATCTGGTCCTTCGGTGTTATGTTGAGCATCGGGAGCCTGAACCATTCTGGTGGCTCTCACGGTGGAAAGGTCCAAAGATCGCTTTCTCAAAGCAATTCTCAACGTACCTTTGCTCTTCCCGGAGAAAGATTCAGCATCCAAACATGCTCTCACCAAGATTGCTGCTACTACAAGAATCTTGATCCGCATGTTCTAATTATCACAATCTAGATCATCAGAGGCAGGCAAGAGTGAAGTTGGGAACATTTAAAGCGAGTAAAGAAGTAGGCTTCCTGATAGGCTGATACCATACCTGGAACCAACTGCTAAACCTTACGACTTGAGAAGGAAGCAGAGCAACAAGGGGTGATCGTGACTGAGCTTAGTAAGGAAGCAGAGCAACAAGGGGTGATCGTGACTGAGTCTAGTATGTTTGAGAATGAGAATCGATGGTGTAGTAGTAGCATATAAAGGTGGGGAGAGTGAGTGTTACTTTTGGATCATTTAGAAACGAAACTACCCAGTAATTTCTTCTTCCAATGTACTTGGAATGGGAAGTATCCTTAATCCATCTTCTTCTCAGGGGCAAAGCTTGGCGATTTTGTTCCGCTCAAATTAGAGTTGATTGGATTCCTGATGAAGATTGAACCTGAGGCAGTTCAAAACATGACTGAAAATTTGATATTATTTTAATTTAATTTTTCAAAATAAGATTTAATATTTAACAAGTAGAATCACCGGTAGTGTTTAAAAAGTAGTGCCGTACGGCAATATAAAAAATTTAAAGTTTAAAAGATTAAATTAAATGATCACAAAATTAGTTAAAAATGGATTAAAATTAAAAATTTGAAATATAATTAAATGATGTTGCTATGAATGTTAATAAGTCAGGCCATTCCTGACCCCGCCTGGCCTAACCACCAGTTGAGGTGGTCCATGGCCTGATGAGTTAGGATAGGTTAGTCTGTGACTTTACCTGTGACCCGATGGGTCAACCCGACTCATCATATATATATTTTTAAAAAAAGTCAAAAATAACATAATTTTTTATAAATAAAGCTTGGGTCACAGGCCGACACGACCCGATCAGTGGTCCAGATCGGGCGGATCATGATCAGCACGTAGGCCTATCAACTTGGGCCAAAATTGGGTCGAGTCGGTTGAGTTAAATTTGACATACTTAGATATTGTTTAGAATTTATTTTAATTAAAACAATTGTTAAATAAAAATTAATTACGTTATTTTAATTTATAAAAATAAATTATTTGTAAAATCGATCAATTAATTAATAAAATTTTTAACAATAAAATTTATTAAAGTAAATTGAACTAAAAATTAAAAATTAAATCTAAAATTGAATAGTTTAAGATTTTATTGTTAAATCCTAGAATCTATTTAGTTTTTTAATAATTGATCCTCCTTCCTAAATCAAATATGGATTTAAAAACTAGTTAGCAAAAGATAAAATGTCCCACACCAAGTTGTTCTTTATGGAGAATGTGTTCTTTTTTCAACTTAATCTTTAAATAACACACAAGTTAGAAATAAACAATGCATTACCCATGGTATCTATATATTCTCTTTTCTTCCTTCCTTCCTTCAACCTTGTTAATAGTTGTGTAGTTCAAAATTAAACTATACAAATAAATTTAGTCTCAAGGTGCGATTTGCATTCAATATTTTATAAATATTTAATTAGGTGTTTATTGTTATTATAAAACTATGTATATTTTAATGTTAGTGAAATATTATTAACATGATTTTAAACCTTAATAGATTTAGAGTTCTATCAATTTTTATTACCAAATCGTTAATCTAACCTATGTAGTATCACACTTAAATAACCTAGACTTACTTAACATTATTAATTACTTAAAAATAAAATAATAATAACAATTTATGAAAAATTTAAAATAATTTTTCTTCTTAAAAATAATTAAAATAACAAAATATTTTAAAAAGACTTAAAATAGAAAATTCTTAAAATCAACCTAGTCCTAAAATCAATTTAGTATGAGAAAATGTATAATCATATGTCTTAGAGTTGCTTACTTGGTATTAATTTTAATTATGACCCATTTTCTATATTAAGAATTAAAATATCGATTTTGAAATGTAATGAGGAATGGAGCAATTATATTATGATTTTTTAACTAATGACATTTTTTCAATTATTGTTTAATATTTTTATGATTTAATTATAAGGACTTGTTAAAGTGATAAAAATTATTATAGGTAGTTTTAATGGTGTTTAAACTATTTGGTGAATTTAATTCAATTTAATCTATACAATTTTTTGTCAATGGTAACATAAATTACCTAAAACTAGTTATGGAAGCATGTTTCACAATTGTAGCAAAGTTGAGAGCTACAAGCTTATTACTTGGTATGATTATTTGATCACTAATAGGATTGTTAATTGATAAAGTAAACACACGTAAGAGGAAGGTGAATTGCATGTGACTGAAGATATTTTGCAAGTTACTATCAATTTGTATAAACAATAGGAGCCCGTTAAAATCTAAGACGAAAAGAGCTTGTTAAGATTTAAAACGATAGGAGCCTGCTAAAATTTTAAATGAAAAGGGCCTCTTACAAATTGAAAGCAACAGTAATTAAAATACGAAAATTTAAAAATTAAGGAAAGAGAAAGAACAACAAAGTCAATTCATACCGGTTTGGCTTACAACAAAACCTATGTCTACTCTCCAAGTGTCCAAATTGAATATTTCACTAATAAATCTCCAAGTAGTGATTTGACGAGCCTCCCCAAGATCACAAGTACATATTTTTCAAGATTCTTCAACCTTTCACATTATTAGTATTTAACAAGCCTCTAGAAACTCTCAACAAATGAAATAGGATTTGCTCAATATTAGCTTCAATGAATATTGATCTCTTTCTCAATAGAATGTTTTCACTTTCTAAAGCTCAAAGAGTATATGTGTAGTTTTTTTAGAACAAGTAATGATGCTAATGATGAATTTATGAAATCTGATGTGTGTAATTGAATGTAGTAGCTCTCCTTTACATAGAAATTCCTTTTAACTAGCCGTTGCTTCAACTTTATCATCAACTAACTGATTAAATCGACTTTGATTATGTTAAAACATCTTTCTCACTATCTTTGATAGAATCTTCAAATATCTGGTTGTTTGAATAATCCTTTGACTGTGTCTTCAAGGTTGATTATCGAATTGGTGGAATAGAGGGATCTTTTGTCCATACAAAAATGATAGGAGCTTATCCATTCTAGATTTGTCATAACCGTTTTTTATTATCAGAATCAGTTTATTAGATTGATCACTATAAAATAGGAATTTTTTTTTCTTTTTTTAAAGAGATAACTAAGTTATATATCTTTATCTTTCAAGATAAATAAGATAATCCAATAAATTTGAATTTTGAAACCTAACTAAATATTATTGATTGTTATCATCAAGATCATTACTTTAAAAATATTCGGCTAACAATTTTCCTCTTTTTGATGATGACAAACAATAACAGATATATTTTCAAAAATTCAAATAACTGAAAAATATTTAAAAAAAACCTTTAATCTTTATATTCCCTTACTCATAGTCATGATTAGAAGGAGCTTTTCTTACTACCTCCAAGTAAGGAGCCTATCGTTTGTTGAAAGATAACTTAGATGCAAACATATGAATATCAAGTATCTATCACAAACAAAGTATATGATCGGTTTCAAAACATAAGAGCATTTCAACACTTAGCAAAATATATCATTTCAACATTTCAATAAGCATAGATCAACTAATCAACAAATTCATCAACAGACTCAACATTTCAAAATTATCAAAGCAAAAGTATAAAATGTATCTCCTACTCCCCCTTTGTCATTATCAAAAAGAAGGGAAAGAAACTAAACAATCAAGAATAATAACCATAAAGTAAGAAGATTCAGAATAGCACAAATATGCAAGAGTAAAATCACGAGCATGTATAAACAAAAAAAATTGGTCATAACATCAAAAAAATCATTAACAAAAAGCTTAAAGAAGAGTATGTGTTTTATAAAAAATATTCTTTAAAAACTTAATAAGTGTTCTTAGTAGAAGTTGCATATCGTCAACTTTATTTTGCATTCTGTTGATCTGGCCACTCATTTGATCTTGATTGAGTCGGATGTCTTTCAGCTATTGGTGAAGGACCATATTGTTTACATCTTGAGGAGTGATAGGAGATTTTTTCAGAGCAAGACCTAAGACATCTGTTACCCTTTTAGTCTTTTTCTCCACCCACATGTTGTCTTTCAGCTATACCCAAATTGAAATGGAATTGATGAATGATACTTCCCAGGCTCGTATCATTCCAAATTATCAAAAGGCACAACATAATACTCAAATATCTTGGTCAGTAGCAACCTATAAGGCAAGCATCCTGTACTATTCTTGTGATTGCCCTTATCAAACATAAACCATATAATCATTGAGGGGAGGTTCATCCGATTACCTTTTAACAAATTATAGACAACATATGTGTCCAGTAGATTGTATCGTTTTACTGAGCTACTTTGTGGGAAAATTGAAGTGGCAAAAATCGAAGCAAGGCATCTTTAAAGAAGATCCAACTATCTGCACCAGGTTCTACCATCTTAGGTATTTTCAACATTAAGATGGATGGATTGAACAACTTATGCCAAATCCAGATTAGCCACATCCCACTTATGACATGGAAAGTCAGTGAGTCGAACTAAGGATATGTCTAGCAAATTCCCTAATATTTCTTTGGTTAACAAGATCTCACATTCTTGCACCTAGGAGACAATTGTAAACTTACTATCGATAATTTTTTTTCTTATATACGTATAAAATGATCTTAACAGCTCATCATATATAGTCTCATGCAAATTTAAGAAATAATGCCAGCCAACAGACAAGAAATAAGGAAAAATAAGAATACCAATATCATCAAATAGGAGACGAGGAAAAATGTGCCTAGTTGCCTTTCTCTTTTCGTAGCATATTTTGTATCATGCTTCAGCTTCCATATGTTGAAACATTTTGATAGGTGTTGAAAGCTCTCTTTTCTTTTGTACCTGGGTGTTCCTTTTCTATGGCCATTTAGCCATGGGAATAGCTTTAAAAGAGTTTCCTTCCTTATAATAAGATCCTCTTCGAAGGCTTCAGAAATAGGTGCCTTGCCCTGTCTTATTTCTTCTTTCTTTCTTTTCAACGACAGCTCTTCTTTCCTCAGTTTTTCTTCAGGGCTCTTTTGTTTCTCAACCATAAGCATTTTCTCAACCTGCATTATTGATAAAATTCCTCTTTATGGTCTTCTGGCCAAGTGAATCGACTTTATCAGAATCATCATCCATGATGATCCAACATTCTTTAGATACATTTAGACCCGTTGGATTAGGTCGAGGAGTAAAGGATCATTGAGGTACAAAGATTTCAACAGAGGGAATAGGCATGTGCTTCGGTAGTGGTGATAGTGAACGTGAAGGTGTAAACAACAGAGATAAGGGTCTTGAGACAGGAGAAGGAGAGAGGAATCTTACCTTTCTTGACAGCTTCCCCTTATTAGAGACTCTCCTTATAAGAGTATGTTCTTTTTCACTAGAAGATTCTCTTTCTCTTTCTCTTTCTTTTTCTTTTTCTTCTTCATCTTCTCTTTCTTCTTCTTCTTCTCTTTCTTCTTCTTATGAGTTAAGGTTTGTGTCATCAGGACTTCCTTCGCCAGAATTAGAATGATATCGCCCTTTGGTCTTTGATTCATGGTGTTTTGTGAATGAATCTAAAGTTGATTCTTCCACAGCCAATGAAGAAAGAATATTTGTCTTTTTCCTTCCATATGTATATAAGGGTTTCTTTATGGATTTTTCTTAAAATTGGGGCTTTTTGTAGAAGAGGTAATGATGGGTTCAAAATAGGTTTATAGTGTTTCTAGTGTAGGTGACTTTGAAGGTTCAGAAACAAAAGCTTCAGAGGCCCATTCACGGTGTAGGGTTTTGCTATGGCTAGTAGTGGGTGTCAAAGATTTCTTTTGTAACTTAGAATCTATTCGTGCCATTTTAAAAAACAAAGGATGCTGGTACTTAGTGAAGAGATTTGATCAAGAAGGAGTTTGATTGTAGTGAGCTAGAATGACCTTCAAAGGACGACAAAGATGGGAAGTAGGAAGGAACCGTTTCAAGGTACACTGAATGCATTATAAGAGTGGGTTTCATGTGACGATGAAAGAACACACACGTTGCTAGGGGTATGATTGTTTCTGTATCTTTTATCAGTTTGATAATACTGAACATATGATTTTAAAAATTGAAATGACATCATTTTAGTTATTGTGATCTCTTAATAAAGTTACTCTTACCCTTTAAATTGATAGGATCCTTCTAAGTAGGCACATTCGAAGGAACCTTCTAATTAAAGACATTCGAAGCAACCTTCTGATATCTGCAAAAGTAGCATAAAATCTTCGAACAGAGTTAGATGTCTGATAATCTGCACATACTAAGCTCTTAAAAAAATCTAGCTTTTGAGAGTGGTTTAGTGAATATGACAGCTACTTGATTTTTAGTATTAACACATACTAATTCAATAGTTCCTTCTAAGACATGATTTCTAAGAAAATGATGTTTAACTTATATATGCTTAGTTTTATAATGATGCACAAGATTTTTAGACAAATTAATTGCACTTGTGCTGTTACATAATATAGGAATATAACTAAAGTTTAAATAAAAATCCTCAAGTTGATGTTTCAACCATAAAATCTAAGCATAATAGCTAGCAACGACTATATATTTAGCTTTAGTTGTTGAGAGTGCTATGCAATTTTATTTCTTGCAAGACTAAGAAACTAAACATCCACCAAAGAATTGATAGTAGCTACTTGTACTTTTCCTATCAATCTTATCACCTGCATAAACTACATCACAATAGCCAACAATGTTATATGAATCTATTTTTTGATACCATAATACGAATTCATAGTTCCAAGTAGATAACAAAAGATCCTCTTGACTGCTTAAAGGTGGCCTTCTTTAGGATTTGACTGACAACAAGCACAAAGACACACACTAAGCATAATATCTGGTGTTGAACTTATAAGATACAAGAGTAAACCAACAATTCCTCTATATTTTATCTCATCAATAACTTTTCCATCTTCATCCTTATCAAGCTTAGTTCCAATATACATTGGAGTTCCCATCGGTTTGACATTTTAAAAATGATATTTCTTAATAAGTTCCTTTGTGTACTTGTCTTGACTAATCAAGATTCCTTTTTTTGTTTGCTTAATTTACAACCGAGGAAAAAAGATAATTCTCCCATCATACTCATTTCAAACTCTCCCTATATTAACGCTGAGAATTCTTCACAGAAAGATGGGTTAGTAGCGCCAAATATTATATCATCAACATATATTTGAACCATAAGTAAATCATTTTCCTTTTTCTTAATAAATAAGTTTTTATCTACCTTTCCTCTTTAAAAGTTATTCTCAAGTAGGAAGTTACTTAACCTGTCATACCAAGCTTCAGGAGCCTACTTTAGACCATACAAAGCTTTTGTTAATTTCATCACATAATCTGGATGGTCTGCATTCTCAAATCCTGCAAGTTGATTAACAAACACTTCTTCATTAATATAATCATTTACGAAAGTATTTTTAACATCCATTTGGAATAATTTAAAGTTTCTATAACATGAAAAAATGAGTAAAATTTTGATATATTCTAATCTGACAACAAGTGCATAACTGTCCTCAAAATCAATACTTTCTTGTTGATTGTAGTCTTCAGTTACAAATCTAGCTTTATTTTTTACTACCTTACCATTTTTGTGAAGTTTGTTTCAAAATACCCAATAAATTCTAATGAATGATTTGTTTTGTAGATAAAGAACCAGATTCCAAATTTTGTTTTTGTCAAACTAGTTTAGTTCAATTTTCATAGCTAAATTCCAGCTTTCAACGACAAGTGTCTCTTCAACAGTCTTTGGATCTAGTTGTAAAACAAAGGTAGCATAATAATTTTTGAAGGATGGTCTAGTTCTTAAACCTTTTGAAAGATCTTCCAGAATATACTGAAGTGTATTAAGACCTGTCCATTCTCTTAGTATCTTTTTGCTATGAATATCTAGTGTCCTTTAATGAATAGGTTCCTGTTGAGGTGTACTTGAAGCATGAGCCTTCTTTGTCCTAGCTTCAAAAGGACCTTCTTGAACTTGTGAATCTAAAGGCATTATAGGTGTAGTTTGAGTTTGTGTTGTATCTTTATGAACCAAAGGATGCTCTTCATCATCTGATTCAACAGTTGTTGTTAAGGGTAGTGATTCATCAAATACTACATGTATTGATT
>JANZLF010000221.1:1461474-1479620 GCA_026546835.1 Erythroxylum foetidum | reverse complement strand
ATATTGTCCGACTCAATCCGAAAATTTATTTTACCAATGTACCCGGAAATACCATGAATGCCTGCCAAAATGTCAAAAAGACATAACCTAAATCGGACTACATTTGCTTAATATGCTAACCCCTAATTTGGGGCGTTACACATAATATTTGAAAAATTAAAATATTTTTATTAAAAAAATTAAATTATTTTTATTTGAATTTGAATATAATTCAAAAATATTTCAAATAAGTAATTTTATGTTCAAATCTAAAACTACTAAATTATAATATCAAAATATTTCAAGTAAATATCTTTTTATTTAAATTATGTTTTTTATTGCGACATATGATCGTGTCAAGTTAAATTTAATACGTTAATTTTAAGTTAAAATTAACTTTTTATCATTCTAATAAAAATAAAAAATAGTTAAAACATATAAACACTTGTCTATTCGCAGAAATAACAACTAAGTCTGAATTTAGTTCATTCTAACTAACTAAATTTAACAATTTAAATAATCTGATATTCCTAATTAGAATAATATTATTTAAAAAATTATCAAATAATAACTAGACAAAATAAATCAAATTTCAAATATTTAATTCAATGCCACTCGTGGAATCATATTAAACGCATGCATTGCTCCATCTTGGGCAAGCCTGGACATGCCTTTTGAGCACATGATAAGGCCATACCCGAAGTTTGAGAGATATGTCACTCAAGAGCTCAACGCACTTCACGCCGTATGACCTCATTCATTACACAATCAAATATCTTATGATACTTTTTTCTTTTCTTTTCTTTTTTGTGTAAAGGGAAATAAAATACTAAATTACAAGATAAATATGGAGAGACAGTTCCTCGATGGATCATCTAAAAAGATACGATGGTACCCAGTGAGTGGAGTAACAAAATAGATGACTCTAAAGTCAGACTGGACAACTTAGGTGGCAAGTCAGTCAACGTTTCCGTTACTCTCTTGATAGACATGCCGATAAATAACAAACCAGTTCCTAGTGAACATCTCCAGGATACCCTCTTAAGATACTTTTTTCCTTCAATGGTTTCTTTTTTTTGTATAAAGGGAAAATAAGAGTGCAACGATTACAAAGTTAGTCTGGGGAAACAGATCCTCGACCTATTCTCTATCAGGATATTGTGACACCCGATGGGTGGTACATCAAAAAAAAGGACACCAAGGGCGAAATGAACTGCCTGGACGGCGAGCTAGTCCGCACATCTGTTGCTCTCTCGGTAGATGTGATGATGAACAACAGACCAGTTCCGGTTAAGCAGTTCTCGAATACCCAGGACTAAAGAGTTACTCGACTATGAACGGAAAGTAGCAGAAGAGAAGAGCTGGTAGAGCCCCAATGAGTTTACTTCCAACTCAATCCCACAGAAGCCCAACTCCCAAGTCATCGAGAGACTGGTGTAGACCGCCTAGAATTCTGCGGACAACACAAGCCCAACTTCAATGGTTTCTTTAATCAATACATGCCCAAGTCTCCAAGAAACTAAACTAACCAATGCAACTTCCGTTTTTAGGTGAACCCCTCCATTTACCTACTACCCTTTCAACTTGCTTTCTAATCCTTAAATTCTTCGCTCTTTGCTTGTGGAAATTTAAGTGTGTTGTTCACAAGCAACCTCTTTGTCTCCCTACATATCAACATGCCTTGTCAATGTGATATATCCCTTCTTTTTACTCTTACTTGTACCATAAGAGAGAGATAACTCTTTCTTCGTTTTGGTTCTTGCAAAACTTGCCTGAGTTATATACATCGTATCAATTTTACCTAACTCTTGATGAATCATTCACATTATATGATCAAAATTGTATTATCTCAATTGAGTAAAAGGTTTATTTATGTATAATGATCATTGTTTTCAAAACAGGACAAGAAGTTAAACCGATAAAACATAAAATTTAAGGTTTAAAATGTTCAACTGATTAGAGCATCATAAAATAGGTTAAATAAAATTGAAGAGTTTTAAAAATGATTGAAAAAGATTATACTTACTTATTGAACAACTTAAAGTGTAATTAAAAAATAGTCAGTTCAATCAAAATTAATTAGTTTATTTTTGTTTATAAAAATTGAGCAGTTTAGAAAAATTGGTTTATTAATTAATAAAACCATCAGTTTTTAATTAAAAAATTATTAAACTAAATCAAACTGCAAAATAAAAACCGAATCGAAAAGTTAGTTAATTCAAGGTTTTGATTATAAAACTGGTTGGTTTTTATAATATTGATAATAATTATAATATAATTGAATGATAAAAGTGCAACCTAAAATAATCCTAATTTAAATTAATTTTTGTCTAAATAAATTATCAATGAAAAAGTATGTATTCTAAAAAAAACAATTAATTCAAAGAAGCTAATTTTTGAAGTGTGACTCACAATAGAAAACTTTGACATGTTAGAATTTAAGTAAATGATCTCTCGTAAAGAAATCTTGGTAGTTCTTTTATATTTTTTAACTCTTGCCCCTTATAGTTAGCTTCAGTAGTAATTACATATTATTATTGTTTTTATTTATTTATTTGGGTCATTTGGGAACAACGTCTCTATTAATTAGGAGTAAGATTATATATTACCGAGCCTCCCCAGATCTCTTGTCTTTGCGAGATTTTTACTGAGTATTGTTATTATTATAAGCTAATTTTTTATACATGATAATTGTTTAAAGATTACTAAAATTTATAATATAATTGTGTTTTTAATACGACATGAATGTTACATAATCTCGAGTAACATACATATAATTATGGTTATAACGTAAAGGAATTATTATTTAAAACCAATAATTAACTATATATCACAATTTGAAATAATTATAAAAAATATTAATAACAAAAATTTCTTAAAGATAACTATAACGAATAAGACAGGTTTTGGTCTATGATAGTGGATATAAACTTACCTAAGTTTATAACATAATTATGTTTATAATAGGTCTCATGTTTGAATCTCTCTATCTACGTTGTCACCTATGTTTTCTTGATCTAGTCTGTCGTACAAGATTTGCTTAATACGGAATACCTGATTAGTATAATTTATAGGCTATTGCATCAATTTGAAAGTTTACTTAGTACGCATTTAAAATATAACGACCGCGGGTTCCTTAATAAAAAAAAAAGTGTATAATATAATATGTATGTTACATGCCCTATTCTCATTGGTTCAACCTTATTTTGAATTTACTTAATTAATCATGAAAGAGTTGACATGAACAATTGTTTATTAGAAATTTAATATTCAATTCCTAATTTTATTATTAAATAATTTATGTGGAGCCGACTAAATTTTTTTTAATGTCTCTCTTCATATAGGTTATTTCCAAGTGGACCTGTGAGGAACAAGTTGAAAATGTACACGTGTCAACTTGAACATGCGAGTAGGACACAAAACCATACTCGCGTCTCCCACTTATTTTATTGGTCACCGAATTTACATTTCTCACCTTCCGCTAACCTTGAATTCCAAAGGTCAAATCCGTTCGTCTAAAAAAGCAACAATCGACCACGCGCGAATTCATTATTAGGGTACTACACCCCCTAATATCTGCCCTTCGATGAAGATGTCACATGTTTGATGTTTCAAGATCATTAAGACTCTCTAGGATTGGCGCACTGAATCGTGGCTTACTGCAGGATTTAAATGACTCACGCGCTTCCCCTCGGTTGCGTATATATACACGAGAGGTGAGAAAATTGCTCTCAGCCTAGGAGAGATAGCCGGAGAGCTTCGCCGGATACTGCATTTTCCGACGATAACTTTCCGGCGAGGCTTACTCTTCTTTAAGTTTGATATTTGTAGCATGAAAAAAGGAATGGTTAATTTTGAGGAGAAAATGCAGGGGAAGAAGAAGAATAAGATGAATCGTTGCAGAACGGAGAACTCCTCATCGGAAGCCGAAACGCCGGAGGAGAAGAAAACGGAGAAAAGATTCGAGAGGCGGTTGGTGAAGTATAAGGACTTGCCGGAGTATCTGCAAGACAACGAGTACATATTGGATCATTACCGTTGCGAGTGGCCGTTAAAAGACGCTCTCTTCAGCGTCTTCTCTTGGCACAACGAGACTCTCAATATATGGACGTAAGCGTAAAGCAAGTATTTTTTATAATTAGAAGTAAACTTGTCATATTCTGTTTGTTCTCTTTGTTGGGTGCTGAGAAAAATGGAATCTTTGTTCTTGTGTGTGTGTAGGCATTTGGTGGGGTTCTTGGTATTTGTTTGGTTGACTGTTATGAGCTGTATGGAGATGAAGGAGTTGGGCAGCTTGATCACAATTTTCTCAAGGTTCGATTTGTTGTTCGATGAAATCATAATTTGGACTTTTGCTAATTTAACGTAAACATTAATTATCGATGAGTAGATTTTTCAAGATTTGACAAGGTTTCTTTTTGCGTTAAATTCTGTAACTTTGATCCATAAACAAACAAAAGTTTTGATTCTTGAGTTGGAACTTGTAACCTGCAGAGTGAAAGTTTCTGGGCCGTTAATGACTGCAATGATGGTAAAGATCATGGACTTCAACGTGTCTGATGATCAAGTCTTTCCTGTAAGTCTGAACTTTTTAGACTGTATTTCTTGTACTTTCCTTTGGTTTGCTGTTCTTGGAATCTTGTTTTGTGTTCAACAGAAGCTTGGGAGGGGATTGTACTTGACTGAAAATAAGAAAAAGGGAAAACAGTTGGATGTGAAAAACCTGGAGAAAATGATAAATTACTTGTTCATGTGAATCAAATTAATTGTGGAAGTGGGTCCTGAAAACGAGATATTCTCAAGACAAGAATCAGGGAGGGGATTCAGAATGGTGGGGGTAACACCATGTGTTTCTTCTTGGAGAACATTCATATCTTTCTTAACTGTTATTTTTGACAAGACAACATGAGATTTTACTGGAACAGCTTGTTTTACCAAAGTCAGGCGTTTTGTGAGTCTCTTTGCAACGACTTTAGAGTAAAGCAATCTTTCGTTTTTCATTCCTTTCTATTTGGAATTTGGAAATTTGGGTTAGCTCCCTCAAGATCTGTTCCTTAAAAATTTCTGGGACTAATTCCTTAAGCAATTTCTGTTTATTAAAAAAAAAAGCAAAAATAAGAAGATTCCTAGATAATATGATGATCTTACACTTATTTTCTTTTTATAAATTTAAGTTTCCTAACTTTGCCAAATTGGCTTATTGCATGCTATGCATTATACAAGCACCTGTACTAGTTATTATTGACACGAACTTTATGAGATCTAAGTTTTAGATAAGTGCAACAACAAAGGTTTTTGAGACCCTATTGTGCTATGACAAAACCCTACATGTTGATCACAACACTAGCTTCAGCTAGTTTTATGATACTTGTTGCTTGTTACTTGAAGTTGATCGGGAGTTGAGTTACAAATGGGAAGCCATTAATATTGAGAAGAATTGGATAAAAGTTGAAATATTAGCAATTAAGGTGAATGTAAACATTCGATCATGATGGAGTTATTTTGCATGCATGGCCTTAATGTGTTTCTTGATAGCTTAAAGTAGACCTATATAAGAGATAGCATCATTGAGCATACATTTGATTAATGCTAATAAGATTCTATTATTTAGGGGTCTTATGCAAGAAATACTTTGATACTTGTTTGCAGGATTCACACTTGAGACGCATTTCACAACAATCTATCTTGCAATTGGATGAAAAAGATGTTTCCGAAATTATTGCTAGATGGCCATGGCTTGTCTTCTTATCTGGGGCAATGGGTTGCTTGATTTGCAGCTCTGTTTCCCATCTCCTAGCTTGCCATTCCAAACGCTTCAACCTCTTCTTTTGGCGCCTTGATTATGCTGGCATTTCCCTTATGATTGTTTGTTCATTCTTTGCTCCAATCTACTATGCCTTCTATTGCAACCCCTATTGGCGATTCTGTTATCTGGCTTCTATTACCATCTTTGGCATCCTTGCCATCATCACCCTTATTTCCCCTGCTCTGTCTGCTCCTTGCTATCGACCTTTTAGGGCCACCTTATTCCTTATCATGGGCTTTTCTGGGGTGATTCCTGCTGCACATGCTACAATCATCCATTGGAGCCATCCCCATGTTCTTGTATCCATAGGATACGAACTTGTTATGGCTGTTTTATATGCTGCAGGAGCTGGGTTTTATATCACCAGAATACCAGAACGTTGGAAACCTGGTGCGTTTGACATTGCAGGGCATAGCCATCAGATTTTTCATGTGTTTGTCATTCTAGCTGCACTTACTCATTGTGCTGCCACACTTACTATTATGGATTTTCGCCAGAGATCACCAGTCTGTGCAGCTTAAGCATTCCACAATTAGCTTAGAGATTGATTGTAGCCAAGGCATTCTTTCCCTGTATCTTCTCTTTCTCGTGTTGCAGGCTTGCAGTTTATGTACTATTAAGAAAATCTTTATTGCAATGATATAGAGTAGAATTTCCTCTTGAGCCTTTTGATTGATCAGATTGGCTTGCTCATTCTATTATTCTTCCACCCTACCACTTGTCTTATTTTTCTATAGTTAATATTATTTTGTTATATCAAAAACAAGTCTTACATGAACTTGATTAAACATTTATAACTCCAGACCTTCAATTTGGTCATTTTTCCTCAAAATATGAACTCTTCAGGTTGCTTCATCTTAATTTGACAACAAAGAAAGAATACAGCAAAAGAACAAAAAAGTCAATGACATGATTCTAAGCTACTCAAGAGCTACTCAACAAGTCCTTTCATGGTCATGGTATATTCCTATGGCAGGCAACTCCAACAATTCCTCTTTCTTGCAGCAAAACCAAACTGTATCAGAAGATATTCAGATTTCCAAGTTCTAAAGTTGGGTCAGGTCCTGTTCTCCAATATGTAAAGGAGCTTTCCTGTACTTATGTTTACCATGATTCCGTTTCTCATTCCTACGCAGCACCAAGTGCAAGAAGATCACTTTCAACTAATAAAATGTTTGTTAAATCTTTAGCTTGTAACCTCAACTATCTCAGCTTCGCTGTCACTGTAATCAGCCCAGCACTTGCTTGGTTTCTCCTCGCTTGCAAAAGCTACATTAAGCTTCTCTTCAATTTCAGAATGCTCATTCTTATCTTGGTCTTCCGTAATCTTTTGTTCTTCTGGCTGGTTATCTACTAGTCCTGAGCAGCTTCCTACGCTATCTTCCACCGCAGCAACTTCACTTCTAAACTCAGAAACTATGGAATCTACTGAACTAACTGGAGATGAAGGAAACCCATTTGTACTCACTTGGCTGCCATTCAGTCCATCAGGTGACACTGGGATGCCATTTGGAGACATTGGGAAACCATTTGGAGACACTGGCATACCATTTTGGGTAGTCAAGTAACCATTTGGTGACACAGGGTAACCATTGAGAACCCAAGGCTGACCAGGAACGAATTCAGCTGCATGTGGATTCATGATTCTAGGAGGGCTGAAGTGGCTTCCATCTTCAACATTTTCAGTGTTATGGTAGCTAGCTTTGCTTCTCGGAATACGATTTCCCGATCTATTATAGCCACCAGAAAGCCTTGGGCCATAGGGAACTCTAGCTGTGGCTGACTGATGAGGGGATCTGCGGACAAGATTAAGAGTAAGCATAGGAGGAATGCTTACTGGTGGAGGAAGAATTCCTCCTTGATCCTTGAATCCTGGTACTGTAACTGAACCAAAAATTGGAACCGTAGACGGATTAAATGGTGGTGCCGCTGCTGAAAGTTTCTTGGTTGTTTCCTTTCCCGTTTCTGTTTCATCTTGCTTTTCCCCTTCAGCCACCAATGTGTTGACAGTTGCGTCGCTATTGGATATATCCTGAGGATTATCTTCTGCCTGACTAGGAATTGAAGAATCTTTCTCCAGTAAAACAGTTGCATTTTCAGTTGCACCAGGTACAGGTTCAAGAGCAGAAGAAACTGCTGCATCACTATCCGCTTTAGATTCAATGTTATCTTCATCCTTGGAACCATTGAAGTTCTCCCTTCCTGAATCTATAGCATTTGCAGCTTCAACTTTTGTAATTTCGTTACTAGAAGTTTCAAATTTAGTTGTTTCAGCTTTTGCTTCTTTATCATCAATATCAGAATTCCTAGCTTCTCCCACAGCATCTGGGAAAACTGCACCTTCAATTTCTTTCTCCTGTTCTTTGTGTGCAAGACTTTCCTCAGAATCCTGAAGCCGTTTCTCAACTTCAGATTTCTGATTATTTTCTTCAGCATCTTTTTGCGGCTCTTTATCATGGGTGACATCTGATGCAACTGTCTCATGGTTCGTGGGTACAAGTCCTTTTGGTGACTGATCTGCAACAGCCTTCACAATTGTCCCTGGGGGGGCCAAAGCAACTTCTTTATATGAGAATACTTTTCCAGCTGCCTGCACACTGATTGGAATTGACACTGAAGTTGATTTGCCAACTTGATCTGTCAAAGATTGGGTAGCTGGGGCTGGTTTCGGGTTATTGGACTTCTCTGCTCCACTGGCTGTGGCACTAGAGATGTTTGTTTTCGGACTGAAGCTAGCACTCTTAACAAACTTTTTGGAGACAGGTAAATTGGGTCCAGAGGAGGTACTCATATCATTTGGTGATGTTCTTGGAGATGTAAAATTAGCGATCTTCCCTCGGAATCTTGATGACGAGGACGCATTCATGAAGTTAGTGTTTAGCTTTGCTAGACTCGGCTTCCTTGAAGTAGACGATTTGCGAACTGTAGGTGAACGACCCTTTGGAACAGCTTCTTGCCACCCTTCATCTGATTCATCCTCTTTTGCAATGTCTTCACTCTTATTAGATATTGTCTCATCTGGGAGGCTTGAATCTACGTTTTCATTTCTAGGTTCTGTTAGTTGAGCTTCGGAGTTATTTACTTTATCACTTGAATTGTCCACAGCAGGATAAGTTGATGACAGGATTTCATCTTTCTGAAATTCATCTGCAGCAGTTTCCCAGTTTTGGCCTGGCTTACCTTTAAACTGTAAAATGAAAGGGAACTTGGTTCACAAAACACAAGTCAACCTCAAGAACAGAACAGAACAGAACAAATACAGGTCAAAGTCCAACCTTTGCACGAGCTTTCTTTTGAGCCTCTCTTGCTTTCATATCTGCATCAGGTGTTATGTAATCCAAAAGGTCTGATACACTGATGCATGAGGAGAAATGTTGTATTTAGTTGCTAAACAAATAAAAACAAAGAAGACTCAACCTATATCTGCTAGTGGGTAAGCTAACAGTCAGAATCTGCAGCTAACCGAATCTGAATACAGTTTTCTACTTCGTTCAACATAATCTTTAAGATTGAGCACATTAACATCCAAATCCTCCTAGCATTTCAGATCAATATGAAGAATTTATGGAACATCAAGGGGTTACTACCTTAAATGGCCTTTGCTGGATATTGAGGCATCTGCCTTTGGGGTACCATTGCGTGCAGCTTCTTGCTGCTCCAAAGCCTTGGACTCGAAATACTCCAGCCAAGCAGCAGCATCCTGGAAAAAAGGTAATTGCTTACAGATTTGAATCAAGCTTAACGTGGAGAATGGGTGTTTAGCCTTATGCATACCTGTGTTCGCAGGTCCTCAGAACCAAGCTTGGCCTGCAGTATCTGGAGAGTGGTTTGTTCATGCTGAACGCTTAACGAGTAAGCTTCCATCAAGGAGAGAGCGATTGCTATGGCATGGTAGCTGGCAGCAGTCTGTAGGAACCAGAAAATTGTCAAACCTTTATAGGGCTACGTCTATCTATGCTTATCACCTCAAGTGGTCTTTGTGTGGTTCCTTGTTTGTATAACTATGTGCTTACTTGCCTGTATATGATCAGCTCCAAGTAGTCTCTGGTTACATTTCAAAGCCTCATGGAGGTACCTAAGAGCAACATGGACGTTTCCTAATCCTTCTTCCATCATTGCTATATTGATGTAGGTGGCGGCCGTGTTCGGATGAGATGGCCCGCATGTTAAATGCAACAAATATAACGCACGATTGACATACCTAGAGTAACCATGAAAGATCATGAGGGCCCATGAAGATGGTAATAAGCAAAACCTTTCTTTCAAGTAGAAGCTACAGTAGGTAAATAAGAAATGCTACAATGGCATGATATGCATCCAAGGAAAAAGGCATACTTCAAGGCTAATTCTGTGTGCTGAAGACGGTAGTAAAACACGGCAAGATCTCCGTAGCTTTTCATTGTGTCGGGATGATCAAGACCAAGCTCCCTCTCGTTAATATCCAGGGCTTTCTGCTGATAAATGGTTGCCTAGATGAAGTGAAAAGATGTCAATATATTGAAAACTTCTTATCAGATAGAGATATATCATCATATCCAACTAAAAATTTGGCCAATATTTCAGAAACTAGAAGTAAATTAGCATCTAGCTTTAACTTTCTCTGATGAATATTAAAGCACATACCTGATTGAAATCTCCAGTATGATAGAGCACTACAGCCAAAAGACTATATGCCCCTGCAGTCATTCGATGATAAGGACCACAAACTGATACCAGTTTTGATAGTGCCTTCAAAATTCACCAAGACATGTTCAGATAACTTCTGAATGCCGAAGCAGATATACGGGAACAAAAAAGACAAAATGATAAGTGATAACCAACTCATACTTTCGTGCCATAATTGACAGCTTCCTCCAATTTTCCTTTATCCAGGGAAGTTTTTGATGATTCCAACAAAGTACGGCCATCCGCTGATGAACATGCAACATGCTGCACAAACAATCCCTTCACGTTTATCGAGAGGGGAGTGATGGACATGCTTGATTTCTAAGGTAAGCAATCAGGATCTTACCTTGTAGATGGGGACCATACTGATGATATCAGACTTCCTAAATGGAGAAGCACTTTCCGTCTCGTAGTCCCGTGGAAGAAGCTCAAGTCCAACCTGAAAGATTATTCCTTGCAACCTTAACCTGGAATTGAAGAGTGTACTAATCCTGTGATACTCTAGGAGTACCTAAAGTCATATGATCAAACCTTGTGGGACAGCCCTCGAAGAATGGCATACTTTCTTAGATCTTGGTCTTGGTTGCCTTCATGCTTCCACCTCCAGCCAAACCTTTTAGAAAGGAATGTTTCGACCCACTTCCATTTAAGCTGCTCATCTTTTATGACTTCTGCATCCTCATTTTTGGTTAAAGGTGTTCCCAACAGGATATTTAGGCATGATGATATTGATACAGCCAAGTCAGAAGCGTTATCTACGGCTGATACTACAGCCTGCAGTATGTGTTTGTAGGCTCGAACTATCATCTCGTGTATGCATAGAGATTGCACATGAGGAAGCTTGTCAGCCAATTCAACCTAAAAAGATCGAATACAGAAGTGTGACTTTCAAAGCGTCACAGTTCTTAAAGTGACAATCTTTGAAGTTGAATTAGTATTTGAAGTCTGATGCCATAAAAGTAGAAAATAGCTCAAGTGAAGTTACCACACGTCCTAAGGAACACATCTGCAGACCCCTGGTATGCATAAAATCTGTCAATGTTCTTCCATCGACAGGTGAAAGCTCAAGTGAGCCAAAATCTGCTACCTGGAAGTTTGGTCACACCAAGCAGATATGTTAACTAGAGCATATAAAGAGTTCAAGATCAAGGAGGGTGTAGAATGGTAACTGACCAGTTTTGGAAGAGCAACATCAGCGTAATACTTATGTGCCATCTTGATTAACTCATCAGGTGACTGTGAAATAGATGCCAATCAAACGAAATATGGATCATTGAATTACACCAGAGACTATAAAAGAAAGATTAGTGTAAATCTACAGGTTCAGAAGGTCAGGTTTTGATGCGAAAAGGAACATATTCTGACAGATGTACATGGTGCTTACCTTGAGATGAAGACCTGTTTCTGATTCTTTGAGGCGTAAATATGCTGCTTCCGGAAGCAGCTTTCTCCAAGATATCGCCATTTCCTCTTCCTTCTCCTCCAACTCTTTCTGATCAGAAGTTCCCAATTTCTTGCTCATGTCAAGGTTGGTACCTGAAGAAACATCTTTTCCCTCCTCAGTTTTGTTTCTGATATCAATTTTCTTCTTAACTTCCTTCAGCAATGCGCCTTGCTTTCCAAGGCCCTTAACTGCAGGTTCAGGCTTTGTTTCTTCAGCCTTCTTAGACTCAGTTTTCCCTGGAGCCTGATTTTGTAAATGTTGAACCCAACATGCTCCTAGCTCCCATCTAATAGCCTTAATATCTTTGACAGGTTCTTCCTGCAACTTCAGCAAACTATTCTCTAGTACTTTCCTCACCAACAGCCTAGCAGGACGTAAATTTTCGGAATCTCCGCTCTGCACCCGCTGGACTGGACTAGACGAGTTGTGCAACAGCACTCTCAAGCTGACAGGTAAATTCAAGCATAGACACAAATCCATCACATAGACACAAATCCATCACTTACAGTGTTATGCATACAACCTAATAAGCATAAGTTACAATACAAGGTTTGCATTGATTCTTTGCACAAGCCTTCCAGATGAACTGACCTATTCACATTCAAGGCATTAGCACCTCCTTCAGGCTGGTCCTCAATGTCAATATCTTGAGGAATAGGCTTCCCATCCCAGCTAACCTCACCAGAAATTTTAACAACTGCAGTGTATCCACAATGTCGAACAATCACAACACCTAAAGTACGAGTGTCCTACAAGATCAAACAAGTCTTCAGCAATTCAATCTACCTGCTTCTGATCAAATAAAATGATTTGGAAGAACAATGACTTTACTCACGTGAACTGTTGCACTTTCATCAGCAGTTATGCCTTTGAGTAAATTCCTCTGAGCAAGTTCTTCCTGTGACATTCCAAGAACTTGACTCCCATCACTTTTACAATCCGGTTTCGTACTTGCATCCGCAACATCTCTATTCACCTTAACGGTCAGATCTCCGATCCTCTCCTCATGTGGAAGTGATTGTGCAGTACCATCCAAAGAACATAAACTACCTTCAATTATACATTTGATTGTGGCAACAGCTTTCATAACAGAAACGTCGACAAATAAACTGTGAAGGAGAAAGGCTTTTCGGTCACGGATTTGCCTCTCTTCTGCTGTTTTGCATGGCATAGCCGCCAGAATTGCAAACTCCTTTGCCCATGGCCTGTGATCATGTTCACCATTTCTTCCTTGTCCACCTCCATTACCTTCCCAGTTCTCATCTTCCACGGGAAGTGATGGGAAAACAGAGGGGTTATCAGCAACAATTGGAGGAACAACCCAAGTGTTTGCTCGAAAACCATAAGGAAGGTTTCCAAACTGTACCAAAGCAAATCATAATATAGCATCAATCCTCAAACATGTACACAAAGTACGGAGATAAAAGAACATAAAAAATTACAACAGAGCAAGAAGGAGCGAAACCTACTTTATTGTGTTCTGTGAAAGCTTTCATAAGAGCTTTATACGCCTGCCAGATGAAAAACACATAATTAAACAAACCCAGTTACAGAACTCGACAACAATCACTTAAAAGTAAATATTTACAGATTAACAATGAAAGAAGGTATTGAAACAAACGGAGTCAAAACCTCTGCTTATAACCAGAGGGTGACAGAGAAGAAAGGAAGAAGACATGACTTAACAAACCCGGTTCGAGGAACCCAAAAGGACTCGCTCAAAGTAAACTTTGACAGATTAAGAATGAAAGGAGAAGGGAATCAAAACTAACAGAGTCAAAAGGTCTGCTTATTTTCTGAAGCAGAGCAACTAGAGAGTGACAGAGAAGAACACGTTTTCCGGCGGGATAAAACCCTTTTCTTGAAGCCACTATCGTTGTCGGCTTCCCACTGCATACCTTCACCTGTGATTTACACATTTCCCTTCATATCAATCAACTGATGCACACAGAGTCATATACGTATATGCACAGATAAACTGAATAGGATAAGAAGAGAGAGTTCTCACATCGATCTGGAAAAAATCATCTTCCGTTTTATCTTCATGAAAAGGACGCGTAGATCTCCTTATGTCTGTAAACCTTGAAACTTTCAGAAACTAAAAAAAGAAGGAAGTTTAGAAAAAAACGATGCAAGTGTGACAAGAACGTACATTGAACCGGCGGCGATAGGTGCGAGAACGAGAAGAAGTCGTAGAACTGCCCAAGTCGCGGCGGGGAATACATCGACTCCGGCGCCGCCGGAATGGTTCCATCCTTCCCTGTTTTACTCTTCCTATCGGTCGATTTCTGCGCATCATTGCCAGCGTTCTCGGTGGAAGCGGAGCTCTCGACGTCCTTTGGAACAAACTCCTTGCTCCGACCCGACGGCTTGTACGAGGACTGGCCGAACGATGTTGTGCAAGCGACGATGTCGAGGAGCCGCCGGACGTGAGCGACGGCTTGCTCTTCGGTGTAGTCCTCTGAGAAAAAAAGAAGAAGAAAAAAAGTAACAATTGCTGCTTAAAGTTACATGGTTTTATGACCGTTGGATTTGGCGGGAGTTGTACCTTCAACGATGGTGATGTGGTATGGCTTGAGAGAGACAATATCTACGGAGTCTTTGAGCTTAGATCCTCGTACCTGTGACCGTTAAGCAGTTATTTTACACGTCAGCGTCACTTCATAAACATGCGTCGTCGTTTCGGAAGTGGGAAATACATTGTGCATGCAAACATATCAGACCGTTGGATTTCAATGGACCCCGCCCATCCAACGTTCTTGATTAAGAAATTTGGAATGGAAGATTCACATCCAATGATCAAAACGACAAATAGTTTGTAACCCGACACGGTTCATCTTGAAGTTAACGAGTCAAGTTCGGATTGATCGGAAAATTGATCCGAATCATTTCATTTCTATCTGAAAATAACATCTTTTTAATCTTAAATTTAAGAAATATGATGCTTAAATTGTTGTCATAAACATCAAATCCTAAGAAAATTACCACAAATCTTAAAATTAACTCATAATTTAACAAATGTTTAAAATTTTGTAATTAGATTAAAAATTCAATAAACTGATAATTTTGTTCAACATGACAATTTTAATTTTTTTTATTTTATGCTGAGTTCTCGATCTCAACCCGAATTATTATCATACGACTTTAATCGAATAATATTAGAAGAGAAAAAAAAAGTTAAAGGGATCAAAATGAAAATAGATAGAAATTTGGGGCATACCTCGTGAGATAAAGAGAAGTTGGTCAAATGGCATGTCTCCACATGAACACCCAAAAGCTTCCTCACATTTAAGATTCTGTCTGTGGAGATGCCCTTCTCATATAACAATAGTAAACACCCAATCAAAAAATAATAAACATCAAATTATTATTTTTAACAAAAAAGGAAAAATAAGGAATTTAGCATTCCAAATTTACTAAATTTCCTTTTTTTTTACATTATTTACTAAAAAATAGATCAAATTTGAAAGATTAATGTTTTAAAATCTCTTTTACAATATCATTCATTCCTGCAATAACAATAACATAGTAAATGCTAAATTTGGAGAGATTCAATAATTTGCAAATTTATCCCTAATAATGAAAAGACTGTTTGATTACATTTTAATCAACACCAAACAACATTCGGAACTAATTTCAAGTTGGAAAAATGCATATTATATATATATGGGTCTTTTTTATTTAACATGGAATTAATATCCCTAATAATAATGAGCTATTTAATTATATTTTTTATAAGAAAGATCAAGTAGTCATCAATTGATAGTTATTAATTTTCTTTTGCAAATAAGAATAACAATTAATACTATCAAATAATGAAAATTCTAGCTAGTTCTCATTAGATTAGTTAATTACGGGTTCGAGTCATAAAAACAACATCTTTATAATGTACAAAAGAAAAGTTACGTACAATTGATGACTCATTCATAACTTTACAAAGCGGGGAGCCCTTTGCAGCGAGACATGCTCATTTTTTCTTTGGATTATATTAACTAATGTGTTAATTAGCTCATTAATATTACTTATTTATTACTATCAGACAACATTTAATGCTCATTAAAATACAAAAAAATATATTTAATTTTTATATATCTAATATACCATATTAATTACTCTCCAGCAACATATAATATTTATTGGAGTTATGAAAATTTATTCATTTGTACTATACTCGGAAACAGGAAATGTGGTAAGAAGAAGAAGGAAGGGTTTATATAGAAGCATACCTTGAGGGTCACCTGAGAATCGCCCGGTGTCTCGACAGTGATTTCGACAACCGTAGGCAATACTGCACATTAAGGGAAGAAACTGATTTACCAAACACGACAACTTTGGAATTTATGTTTGTGTAAGAACAGACAACATATAAGAGAGGATAAGAAAATGGAGAGGATGTTTTTTTCGAACCATACATTTTCAGACATTGGAATGGTACCTTACTGCACAATATGAAACTAAGCTGAGTATAAAGTTGAAATCTTCCGTTCAAAGAGTAAGTATGAATTAGTAAAACGAGTTAAAGATTGAAAATTTTCACTTGGGCTATTGCAGTTTCCTCCATTTTCTTAGCAGCCAAACAAGAAATACAGGAAGAAGAAGAAGATAGATAGTGAGAAGCAAGAGACCTTTCTCTTCCTTTTTCTTTTTATCTCCTTTAGCTTTATGAGGTTTAGCCTTTCCCGTTTTAGGGGCCATTGAGCATCAAAAAAACCCGCTGTTTAAACTATAAACAAACTGCCCTCTTCTTCAATCAACGATACAAAACTATGTCCAGGAAGTTGGAGATTGTCTTCAAATGCTGAAGCAAAACCAGAAGAATCTGTAAAATTCTATCAGAACCAGTTAGGGAGAGACCAGTTCAATCCCAAGCTATCTTGTGATACAATATAAGGTCTGTAATGAGATGGAGGTGTTCCTTAGGGTCTTGGTGAGGAGCTCAGAGAAGAAACAGGAGGAGAATATAGAGAAACCTGAGAAGAGGAGGATAGGGATAGAGCGACAGGTGGATAGGATAAGGTAAGCCAAAGGCCTACCTTGTACACAAGCACACACACACACTTGCAAGAATGTAAGGCTAGCAATTACCTCTCTCTCTTCCTGTCGTTGTTTATCATCTTTTCTAGATTACGGGCAAAGTTGAACACAATGAGCTCAATCGGGTCTAAACACGTAAGTTCAAATTCAATCACATGTTTTAGTATATTAATTCTTTGTTAGTATGAATTACTTTTTCTTACAACAATGGATTGATTTTATCTCTTCTTCAAAACATTTTTTTTTTAATTTGAGGAAATCCTATAAACAGGCCAAGCAGGCACATCTTTTTGAGGGTCTAATTAACACACCACCTTACAGGTGGGCCAAGTGGACGCACCTCATCATTGAGAGCCTAACTAATTCTTCATCTACAGGTAAAATCCTGGCTGCCTCAGGCTCTTACAAGAGAGACTAGTATGGAATCGAACTTGGGACCTAACCAAAGTCAAGCCCCGCTCTCAACTATCGAGTCACACCCCTTGAGGACTTCAAAACATTATTGTTTTAGTGTTATTAAAAAATCAAAATAAATAATATTATTTTTAAAAATCAAATTAAAAAGATATTGTTTTGAAAACGTTCGAACTCTCCTTAAAATTCCATCGATTAAGATTTAATCCGTTAATTTTATATCAATCGGGCTTAATTTGTAAGCCTAATTACAAGGAGTAATTATGTAATTAAGCATAAGTTAGTCGTTATTTGAATATGGTTTTGGATGGTTTCCTAATAGTTTGGAGTTTTGCAATCTGTTCAAACACGTAAGTGAATTGGATTTGAAGTTGAGAGACTAAAAGACTTGTCTGCATACTGATTTTGGATCTTAGGATAACTTGGGGAAGATCGAGACAAAGAAATTGTACGTGTAACCAAAAAAGTTTTAGTGCAAAGATTAAGAAAAAATATATAATTGAAATATTTTTTAAAATATTAATTTCTTACAATTTTTTTAGCTAGAATCGTCCGATAATGGTCTAAATATTCATTAATCATTTGAGAGAATAAAGGGACACCTCAAAAATTAATATGTGCTAAATTAAGAAAAATTTGTACCCGATCTAACTTAAAGTTAATAAGTCAAATTCGAGTTAATTAAGTATTAGGACAAATTTGAATTTAAATGTAACACCCAAATACTTCCTGGGAGGATACATGGATGCCACCCAAGACAGAACAAACAAAATCAAACATTACACATATGCATTGTTTTAAAAT
>JANZLF010000221.1:1436458-1447611 GCA_026546835.1 Erythroxylum foetidum | reverse complement strand
TTCAATTTTTCAGTTCAGTTTTCAATTTATCGTTTCGATTTATTTTAATAACTTTTTCTATTAAATTCTGATTAATTTATTAATTAATCGATCAATTTTTATTAATTAATAATTTCTAATAAAATAAATAAATAAATAGATTTTTATTTAATATTTATTTTTTAATTAAACTTTAATTTTTCTAAGAACAATCTTTTTCACTCTTATTTCAAATTCTTTAGTTTTATTAAATCTTTAGCCGGTTCTATATCGATAAAGTACTAGTTAAACCTTTTAAATCTTAACTCTCCTGTTTTACCAATTTAATTTCCATTCGATTTTAAAACATTAGATAATTTAACAAAAATGATAATTACAAAGAAATTAGAGGAATAAAAAACATAATATATAGGAAATATTATAACTTTTAATACTCAAATGGAATCCAAAACTAATCACAAACTAATTCTATAATTATTTTAACATAAGCTAATTAAATTACCTAATCACCCAAAAAAAAAAGGTTTTCTAAAAATCATCACCTACCACTTTCGTGTATACCAAGACTTTCCCACTCTCAATGCAACCGTCACCTTCAAGCCTCACGAGTGCATATACACCGCCTTCTTTCCTCCCTGTCAACCTCGGTAGACGGATCCGGACCCGACCCACGACGGCAACTCCGGTGGAGGTTCCTGGGTCGGAGTCAGCCGGACGAGAAAAGCTCAGAACTTCCATGTATAGAAACCTGCAATTTTGGCCCGCTTCCAACTCCAGTCGATATTCTTCTCCCCAGGTTGGTTCTGCTGCAACCGTGGTCGAACCTCGAGCCTCAGGATTAAGCCAAAACACCACCCTGTAAAGCTTGTTACTTGTCGGGTTCTTCCTCAACAATCTGGCTGTTTCGATTTTAACTATTAGAAACATTCTCGTACTCTTTTAGGATGAGTCTGAAGAAGCAAAACCTTCTGTGCGTGAATATATATAGAGGCAGAGAGCTTCATGTACAATGAAATAAGCAAGAATTTGGTGAGATTTAAGGATGATTAATTAGTACGTTGAAATTTTGGATAATGCATGCACCAAAAAAAAGGATTTTGGTTCATGCTACGAGCTCTTTTTTTTACAAAATTATTGATTAATTAATCAGTTAATTTTAATTAATTAATAAGTTTTTATAGCACAACTGCTCGAGATTAATGATTTAACAACATTGAAAGATCATAAGAGATGGGACTAAACAAACCATTTGCAGAAACGAGTTAAAAGTGAATGATAATCCAGTTACTTGACGTGTATGTATGAAAAGGTATGTAACTTGAGAGCCTGAGCAAGATCAACCAAAGCTCAAGAAATGGCAAATATTCACAGTTTTTGTACATCATCATCAGAAGAGTTTGTATGTACAAGAAGGATATGCTGAAACTTGAATCCATCGTATATGTACAGAAAGAAACATAAGTGCACTTGGGAAGTAGCTGTCACTTATCTTTCATTGTTATATATGTACAATTAGTGTCTTCCATCACTTCTCATCTGTCCAGTTCAGGAAGGAGGTGGTGTACGAATGGCCATGTCAGGTAACATAGCTACTGTTACTATGAAGAATTCACAACCAATAGGGAGACCATAAGGGTTTGAAGTTGATCCCAAATTCCTAGTCAATCTGTCATTTCCCGGGTCAGATGTTAGAAGATCCACTTGTTCTTTCCTAGCATGCTCAGACATAGTTGAGGAAGGAGGTGACGGCTTCACTATTTGCCGCTCAATGTGCACAATCTGTCCAACAATGTAGGTCGGTCGGCTGGGAAGATGATCAGTAAACAAGGCCACTGATTCAGCAGACAGATAGTAGTTACTGCAATTCCGGTTAATTGCCTCATAATGTCCAACTGCATTCAACACAAATGCAGCAATCTCGTGCACTTCCAACCGATTAAAACATATCTTTTCCTTGCTTGCCTGTGAAAGCCAGGACGGGTCACAAATTAAATTAATAGAGAATCAAGCACAGGTCTCCTATCTCACCAAAAGGTCAGGGGGAAAAAAGAGCATAGTATGGCTGAAGAGTATTAAGTAGCATGTTGCAGCGTTTACATCTTATAGAAGGCATCCATGCAGGTATCTTTCCAAGAAATTGAGACAATTAGCAAAACTAGCATACCTGCTTCTCAAGCTGGTGCTTTTTGTATAGTGTGGTAACCAGCTCTTTCTTATCTTCTAACTCCTTCCTAAGCAGGTCATTACCGGCTTCAAGCTTTCGAAGCTTTTCAAGCAGCTCTTCATGGTGCCTTGATCTATCTGCAAGAACCTTGATGCATTTCTGGAAGTCAACAGATGCATCATCGTCTTTGTCACCAATGGAACTGAAAGTTCAAATGAAAAGGCAATTAAATTGCTGCAATTCTAATCATCAATGGAACAATTTAAAAAAATTAGGCTCGTTTTGAATCTAACATAAAACACTACAATGGCGATTCTGTGAACATAAGCCAGAGTAAAAGACAACTCTTCTTTTAATAATCATCTATTTCGATAAAGTTCAAGCTTCTCTGAATTCACTTGAAAAATTAGTGGCTCCTCCTCATCTCCCGTTCATATTAGATGGGAAGAATAAAACAGAAGTTGGCAATCCCTTTCTCTACCTCACTCTCTAATAAATCAGATCACCACTTGATGGCGCACTCCAGTTTTCCTCCCTAGAAAGCAACAAAATACGAATATGGAAACATAAAAAGAAAACATGCAGGATTCTAGTTGAAAACTGTCCCCATAAACATATCTTACTTGGCCAAAGATTGAGCAAAAGCAGTAAGGGAATCAGCAAAGCTATTAACTCCTCCAGCAGTAAGCACGGTGCTTCGAAATCTTTCGAAAAGGCCACGCAATTTCAGAAATGATGCACGCAGTGAATTGTACTCCGAGGCTCTCCTATCAGCCGCACAGAGATGGGTTTGTGCTTCCTTTCTTGCCTCATGAAGACAATTCTCCAAGTGAGCGCAATTCATCTATTGCATGGAGAAGCAAACGTGTCAGAATAAATAAGTCTCACATTACTGCAAGAATAAACTCAAAAGGGGGCATGTAGTTTGCAGTATAATCTGTTTCGGTTACTACCTATCTATTAGCTATAATTGAATGCAACAAACAACGGTAAATATTGGAACATCGATGATAGTATGCTCTTTTTAACAAAGTCAACACAGTATCTTATGCTAGTTGAAACAGGGAATTTGGGCAAATGTGAGAGATTATTGTCCATGCTTATGTAAGAGATTATTGTCCACGCTTTAAAAGAGAAGTAGAAGATAATTAATGCATCTCTCAACTGTATGAATAGTTTGACTAACTATACAAGAGACTATCAAAAAGGAGGCAACTAATACACTGTGCCTAAGAAGCATCCATGCTGAATCATACTAGTAGAATATAATAGGTGTAAAATGACATAAACTGACCAACCAAAAATAGGGGAAACAAACAACAAAAAAAGGAGAGAAAAATAGTAGCCTTGGCAAATTCTCAAAAACAAAATCAAAACAATAACATAATTGAAAGAATTCACACAAATAAAGAAATAACCTGAGATTCGTCAAGGAGCTTTCGACTTATTTCCAACTCCCTACTTAGCATGGTGACTTCTTCCATTGCAGCTTTCAGTTTGCTTTCAGTTTCACTTAACTGGTTTGATTTGTCTGAAAGCATAACCTGCAATTCTGATATAAGATTGTCGCCAAGTTTAGGTTTACCAGCTGGCTCAGATGGTATGTTTACAGGTCCACACATGCTCTCAGCAGTGGAACTGTTTGTCATTGACGTTCCCAATTGTCCCACCGTCTTATCTTTCCTATCTTTATCACTGACTTGCAGTTCTTCACGGTGGGGCTCCAACATTGATGAGTCCAACTGAGTGTTAAGCATCCCAGAAGAATCCATCATATTATCATCGACACCTTCTCGGCCTTTGGTTGGCTGTCTGGTGAAGATCCCAAGCTTTGCATCAAAGGAACTAGAAATGCACGAAACCTCATCCATGGGCTCCGAAGTTGATGCATACGGCATGTGTGCTTCTCCACCACTAGATCCTTCGAGTTTGTAATTGACCTTCAAAGCTGGGTGTGTGACGTTAGATAAATCCTTGCTACTTGGAAGTTTCTGTCCTTGAAAGTAATGATCAGATAATCTCTGCTCTAATTCTTGAATACGCTTCTCATATGACAAGCACTGCTTTTGCTTTGCCTCAAGCATAGACTGAAGATGTTTTCCATATCTATCTTTCAGTTGCAATGCTTCAGCTGTCTTCTCCGCAGCATTCTTCAGCAAACTCTCAGCTTTACTATCATCTAGTGAATCAAACTCAACTTCAGGGCAGATAGTGCATATATAAGCTATTGCAGAAGCAAGGTCTGCTTTCAGTTTTGCATTCTCAACCTCCAGCTTGCTAGTTCCAGCAATCTCTACCAGCTCAGAACCCTCAAAGAGCTCCTCAGTACCATCTTTCTCAAGATTATCCACCACAATCTCATCCATCTCAGCTGAACGAGAACTGTCATTGGACATAGAAAATGAACCTCTCAAGCTAGTATGCTTGTCCCACTTTAGGGGCAACCCTACCAAATACTCTGGTGCATATCGTTCCAGGTCTGGGATGTCAATATCAAGCAAATTAGTATCAAAAGGAGCAACATTGACAGTGCATTGACTAGGTACATCATGCAACCCCATAGAAGTTAATATATCTCTTGGTATGTATGAACCATGAGCTTTAATAAATTCTTCCCGCCTTCTAACCTCAGTCTCTCTCCTTGTAGCAAGTCTTTCAGCCAATTGTCCAGCCATGCCCATGTAGAGTTTCATTGAAAACTTCCTTCTAATTATTTCTGCAAGGCAGGCTCTATATGCAGGACCTATCGCACGAACCATCTTTAGATCTGTAAATATAACATCTTGACGCTGCATAGCCTCCCTAAAAACAGGAAACTGTAACTTAGCATCCTTAACAATAGAGGTGGCGTATAGTATCTTTTGCATGTAACGATGGACGAAGAGGATCATCTCATTCTTCTCATTTTTACATCTCTTGAGCAGCTCCAAAATTGCATTGCCACAGGCCTCCATTTTAGGCAAATGACTCTTGTCATGGACATCATACATTGGACCAAGGGCTGCAACTGCATCATGAGGACGAAGTGATGAGGAAAGTTGGCAGGACAAGCAATCATCCACAAGCTTCTTTACGGTGTTGACATCTTTACTGCATTAATAAAAGTATATACCATTAGCAAATAGAAACACCGTATATAAGGAAACATACTCTGCGGTTGCAGAGTTGCTTAATGGCACTAATATAAACAAATCATTTGGCACATATAACAAAATTTCTGTCAAATAGTTGTTTGCATTGCATACTTCAAAGCCATCTCTGAATGGTTTCAATATCTACTGATGTTATCAGCTCAAAAACTTAACAAACTGGATTTACATAACTAAAATCCAATAGATGCATGAACCTTAACTCCCAACAATCAATAGAATCTAGAGAAAAGAAAGTAATTCCCACACTTACGTTATACGTGAGAATTTTCATCAAGAACCAATCTCAATATCATGAAGGAGAAAGAGGATGTTCATGCACAATCACACAAAAGTAAGCAACACGGCAACAATGCGGAGAAAAAGTTGAAGGGACTCTGAACCAAACAATAACGGTCAAGGATTTTGCATCAACATCACTGCCAGTTTATGATTCAATCAAGCTATGGCGAACATTTTATACAGTAACATATATAAACAATAATAGTCGAGGATTTACATAAACAGGCTCTAACAATTAATGGTTCAGCCATGCTATGGAAAACAGTTTAATGGTCTAAAGTTAGAATGAGCACTTGCCAGCAGCAATATTCACATTTGGGGCTACATCTTCATATTAAGATAGCTAAGTGAATCCAATTCAATACGTTGGTTTATAAATTGATACTCACCACCCCCTTCCCTGCAACAAAAATCCCAACCACCCCTTATGTCTGCTTTAGCCCATACATATAAAAATACACTTAGATATGCTTACAGAAAAATTCAAACAGGACTCACATCTATGCAAGTAAGAAGGGTGGTTTCTGAAAAAAATAAGGTAAGATTGACATGCAATTGTTGTAACACAAAAATCACATATTATGCCTATGTACACTATATTTATAAATTCAAGCTAGAAATAACTAATACAGGCTAGGCTAGAAATAACTAATACCGGCTAGGCTATAGATCAGGATCCAGATATAGATCACAAGCAGTATTCTTAAACCAACTTTTGCAACAGAGCAACCAATAATCACAATCAAAATAGAAAATGAAGTAACCCCATTAATGATTTTGATGATTTACTAAGAGCAAAAGATTAAGACGGGAATCAAACAACCTCAAAGATTGCATTATGCTCTTCTGTTCATTGATATAAGGTTGATGGTCCTTGATGGATTGCTCTAAATTGCTAATAGACATTAAAACCTTTGCGGTAGATAAATCATTGATCCTCCTCGACACTTCAGAAAACATCTGTTTAAACTCTGAAACCTTTTTCTCAAACTGCTTGTGGGAAGTGCTACAGTTTTCCACAGCCCTTTTCAAGTTCTCCTCCTTAACAAAATCAATTAAGTACTTGCATGCTGGACTCTGCAATGCTGGATGGAGCTTAATAGACCTCAATCCCTTCAAATCTCTCTCAAGATTGGCCAAGAGTTCTTTATGTACCGTATGCTGATGTGTGTAGCGCTTCATGAATTCAGTGTAGCTCAGATGTATGAAACGAAAAAATTGCTCCAAATTATCCCTGGCGACCTCTAATGCCCTCCCCTGCACCTTTTGCTCCCTCAATAAACTTTCACAAGCCTCATAATTCAATTGAGTTCTATGGTAAATTACATGACCCCTGTGAAAATGATACCGAAATTGCCTCTCATAAGAGGGCAAAGCCTTCAAAGATGGATCAGGATCATCATCCAGAGGGTGAGGTTCACATTTGGGTGGTGGAGATGGAGGATCCAAATCTTCAAGTACATGAACTTGCTCAAGTGGAGGTGAGGAATTGTTTAGGAGCCTTGCCTTATTAAATATGAAAACTTCTCGATCACTAGATGGAAGCTTATAAGCAGAAAGTAGCCGTTGTGGTTCAAGTTTCATATCCTGACACAGAATGAGCTGATCGTTGAAGTTTATCCTGGCCACTGAGTCAACATATCGCATAACAGCCTCTACGGGTGTTGTTTCATCGCAATCAAGCGCAAAAGAGTTGCCATTCTCGGCTATACGAACCAGAAGCTTATCCTGACGAATCATACCCTCGGCCATGCTAGAACTCATCGTATCTTTGGAAGTAGAATTATTCACCACAAACTGCAGAATATGTTAACTTATCAATATGACCTAACTATTGAAGCTAAAGCCCCAAAGTACGACCCAATACAGGCCAGAGATATAGGAGAAACAACTTGGAACGACTCAATTCAGTCCGTCCTCAAACTATGTGGGAAATCACCATCTTTCAGAGTTTTAGGCCTTGATTACCACCAACTCACTCCCAAAACCACACAAAAAGTGAATATGCAGTAAAACCCACGGGAGGCCAAACCGGAAAAAGCAACAGTTCCCACCGACCCACCTGGAGAATTTGCAATTTAAGCACCCAACTGAATTTATCTCCAAGACACAGACTTTAATAACGAATCCTCCACAACCCGCAAAGTCAAAAGAACCCACTTCTTAAAATTCTTAAAAACCAATGAAAATCCAAACAGACCCACCTTTGGATGTCTCACCGGAACCGTATCATCACCGACCCATCATCGGAATCACCAAACCAGACGCTTCCCAACTGACCCACCAATAAAACCAACTAGAAAAACACCAAATTAGGTTCCCACAATGCGCACTAAACCCATAAACCAAACAAAACAGAGAAGCCAATCAAAAAAAGGCGAAAACTTTTGCGAGATTTTCCTCACACAAAGCAATCACTTTGAAGTAGGAGATTAAAGCAATTGAAAGCAATTACGTGAAGAGGAGACGGGAAATCTAACAGGGAATACAGGCGCTACACCAAAAAGTTCCTTCCACGAAACCTCCGCTGAATTTCTCTATATAATTTTTTAATATCGTTACAATTCTTATCTACCTTTTCTTCTATGCTCTCAAATTCTTTAAGTAAAATGGGCTCACTCTCTATCAACAGGTAATAGAAAAATCACCGTGAACCTTCCGCGTGAAGCTGAAAACACCAGGAAGGCAGCAGAAGAGCTCTCTCTCTCTCTCTCTCTCTCTCTCTTCGTCTGTGTCTCTCTACCTCTCTCTCCTTCTGCAATAAGTTTGGAAGAACAAAGAAAGCAAAGCAGCTTTCTGATTAATAGGCCCACTCTCTTATTCCAATTCTAAGATAGTTTCTGACTTATCCTTAAAAAATCATATTTAAATTTTTGAAAAAAAAAACTAAAATTTGAAATTGGATTAATCTCCATCTTATTAAGGTTTGTTTACGAGTTTATCCTTTTTTTGGGATAATTTTGGATATATTTCCTTCATCATTAACAAGATTATTCCATAATTTTAAATATTTCGTCGTAGTTCTACGGAAACTCGAAATCTTTAGAGGTTTAATAATACATGCAATTTGATTTAAGTTAAATAGACAAAAAATATGTTAAAAAAAGAAATATTAATAGAACTAATTGATTATGATTTATAAAAATAAAAAATATTTGAATCATTTAATTAAAAATTATTCTAAAATTTAGTTAAATATTTTTAATAATATTAAATTTTAATGAAAACATTATATCAGAGAAATACTTTATTATAATTATTTATAATATATTTTATTTTTGTACATCTATTTTAATATACAGTTCATTTGTATAATTTATTTTCAAATTTATAAAACAAATTTTATATAATCATTCTTTATAAGATTAAACTCAATATACTCAGTACATCAGACTTCTCGCTTTATATGGATATAAAGAGAGTCATAATGTACACAATATTTTCTTTGTATTTTTATAAAAAAGCTATTGTAGTGACTTAAATTTGTGATTTTATCGTTAGACAGAAGTAATTTTACTGTTGAATTATTTAAAAAAATCTAATTTTCATATAAAAATTAACATGTTGAAAAATATATTAAAATTTTGTTTTTATTTTTCTTGTATATAAATTGAAAATTATCATAGTTTTTAATTTTCTTAAAAATTTAAGAAATTTATCATGAATATAAAACCTTGAGATTATAATAAATATGAAACCTCAAAATATGCTAATAAATCTTTTTTGGAGGACAACGTATTTGTCAACTTTCGTGACATTCTCGTAATGATTGTGTTAATGTTTTTCTCTATTACTTTGAGTGATGCTTTGTCGTATTCAAATTCCTCAATACATATAAATTATTATATATAACTTAAAAATTATTTAACATGCCCAAAAGTTAAATGAGTTTTTGATATTTCAATTTATTAAATAATAAAATTCATATGTGACAGTCACATGACGAAAATATTAATACTTAGTGAATATATAAAACTAATTAAGCTGGTCTTATACAATAATTTAAGTTATTATAGTGAAACGATTACCTAATATGGTATCAAAGTCTTTGTAACCAAGTGATCGTGAGTTCAAATCCTACTACTCACTTATTATTCAGTATAAGATAGAGTGAGCTTGTGAAATTTTCAAATTCAAAAGGCTTTCACTTGAGAGGGTGTATTAGTAAATATATAAAACTAATTAAGCTGATCTTACACAATAACTTAAATATTGTTATGAAACGATCACTTAACAAGTAAAATATGGTTTATCACATCACGTCGGATTATTTTTACCGAAAACTAAAAATTTAAGAATTTTAACAACAATTTTAAAAATTCAGACTAGTATTATAAAATTGAGAAAATTTTCATTTTTTTTTGTTTTTACAATTATACCTAAATTCTAGATATGTTGACCTTACCCCATAAAAAAAAGTGTTAAAAAAGACTAATTTTTCTAAACTTGGCCGCCAAGGAATGCTAAAGATTGTCACTTCCTAGCAATTTCTTGTAAGTGCGTGATTGCTTGAGTTGCTTTGCTTTTGGAAAATATTGTCCGAAACATTAACTTTTGGGAGAACAAAAGAATATTTTCACGAACTTAGTCAAAGAAAAAAGAGGGAATCGAAATGATAAAATTTGGAGTAATGACCTGTAACCTTCCATGTGATTCATACACTCAAAGAAAATAAATAAATTTTATTTTTCAACTTTATACCTAACAATCAACATTTTAAGACACGATAGATCGGGTCGGGCCTAAGTTGACCCTTATAGAACTCGGGTTCAACCCAACTAAATTTTTAGTTAAACGTATAGAAAGATGTCATTTTGTTTCGAAAGTTTAGGCTTAGAAAATTTTGAGGTTCATTCCAACTAGTACGATCTTTTAAAATTGGGTAAAGTCAGGTCGGCTAGGGTCGTTCTTAATATTTTATAAACCCTAGTCAAAGTAAAAAAAATTATATTTTTGTTTATTTTAGACCCTCATATAGAATAAAAATAAACAAGATATAAATCATTTTTGTTGTTCTTTATAAGGTTAAGAGTATGTCTGATTTTGTTTCATTTTATTTTTTATAAAGATAAAAATAGGTTCTATTTTATTATTTATAAAGATGGGTCCTGAACAGATGCTCATCTTACCCTTTCCTAGGGTCACCCTTAGGGTCGGTCAGACCAAGTATGGGCCCAATTGTTACGCTTAGTAATTCAATTGAATTTGTTATTTAACTTAAATTTATTAGGTTAATAAATAATTTATTTAGAATAAATAATTTTTATAAATAATTATACGCTTTTAATCATTTATTTAATACATACTTAAAAAGTAATTAAAAATAATTAGAATATAACTGTTCCTTTGTAATTATTAATGCGAGAATGACAAATAATAATATTTTAATTATTTGTAAATTACACGAGGAGCTTAAAGACATGCTTTGTTTAATGATATAGAAAATGACTTAAGGGGGACCAGTCAATGCAAAGTACGTAATACAAAATCACATATATGTGGGGTTATTCCAATGGACCTAGCTCTAGGCTTTTGACAAAGACCATCGCATAATGACGTGTCATATCTTAATTTCCTAA
>JANZLF010000221.1:1400420-1411304 GCA_026546835.1 Erythroxylum foetidum | reverse complement strand
TATATAAAATGATAACTATATTCAAGTATTTCAAGTTTCTCTATAACTATTTAATATAGAGTTTATATTTTCATATTTATTATGAAATTATAAAAATGTATTTTAATAAATAAAATAAATATTTATTTGTGCAAAAATTAACTCACTAATTTAATATTGATTTATTACAATAACTAATAGTGAGATAATATAAATAAAAATTTGTTTCTTATTTTATTTTTTTCATTTTGTTACAATCAACTAAATATATTTTATTTAATTATCTAATATTAACTATTAACAAGATTTATGATGAATATAATCTATCTATTTAATTTTATTTAAATTTAAAATTACCTTAAAAAATTTAATATAAAATTATAAATATATTTTAAATTTTAATATAAACTTTTAAATTATTATATTATTTAGTTTAATAAATATAATGCTTTTATTAATATATATTAATAAATATTATATAAGATATTAAAATGTAAATTATTTAATTTATTAAAAACTTTATTTCATATTTAATTATTATTATTATTAAAAATATAATTACATTAATATTATCAATAAAATAAGATGAAAACCAAAAATCACAAAATTAAAAAAAAAATAAACCCAAACTATACCTTTTATATTGTAACTTTCGGCCACTAGAACTGAAATCTGGAAAGTTATATTAAGCAGACACAAGATCTTCTTTTCACCCTCCAACAAACTCGTATCAGCCGACAAAAATTTGTGATCATCATCAACCAACCAAATTCTGCCTTTGGATTGTTAATATATTATTAGATTGCAGAAGATTGATCAAGTCTTAATCATGATTGGGCTATGACACATACGTTGCTACTTCAACCAATCACTGTGTTCTATCAGTCCATTTCACTCTTTGAATATCAGCATTTTGTTCTACCAGAGATTTGGAGATCAAGAATGATGCAAAATGATCTCTTTCAGCCTACCCTTTTTTGATCTATGGAAGTTTTGTAAAGTATGGTAGCAAGTGGAAGGCGACAAATAAACTATTCTTACTTCTATAATGGTGATAAAGAGCAGTTCTAACCTTTCTATCACTTGGATTATAATAGGGAGAAAGTACCTGGACCATAAATTTTTATGCAGAAAGTCGAATTCCTGCCTGCAAAATGGTAGGAAGATGACATTATATACATACATCAATGGAAATTCACATTGTATATGGTTTATATTGTTGGATAATTAGAGTAATCTCATGTCGGAAAGAGATACAAGATGAAGTGAGTCATATACAATTAGACTCATAACTTATTGCCTTAAAGTTTTGGGTTGAAATATGATATCTTGATTGTATATGAATTTATTCGGATTCGATCTAGTTTTTCCCCATGTCTCTTATTTTTAAAAATAAATAAATCTATGCTTTTCTTGTATGGAAAAAGCATATACTATACCAATCCTTCGTTGATGGTTCTTCTCAATTAGTGAATTGGAAAAGCATCCATTATGGAACTACCACCATCAAGTTTCTTTTTCCATTGCCATTTGCTGATGTGAAAGGAGCTCAGGAAAAAGCAAAACCTTGAACAAATTGACCTAGAAGAAACTTCAGCTTCAACTTCTATAAACAAATAACTAAGAACATTAACTACTTGGGAAAAGAAAAAGTAAAGAGCAAGCACCATGGCAGGATCTGATAGTGCATGTTCAAAGTACGATACACAGGATTTGTGAACATGTCATACAATTTACAGAGAAAAAGGTTCCTGATTTTTTGATTTTGTAACCATCCTGTCAGGTAATTTTCCAATAAGACCAGAACTTCCCATTCAACAACTTGAACACGTTGGAACACCATTACTTTTGTCTCGCCAATCCCACCACCATATATTTTCCAGGAAACACACAACATCCTGGAAAAGAATCAAACGTCACAATCTTCCCTGAGCAGGAAGCATTCATGAGTCCTGACATACACAGTTGTTCTTCACTCCGGATAATGTAGACAGACTCAATTGACCTAACTTGGTTAAAATCTTTATGTGTTTTTATCTCTTTCTTTTATAATTTATATTCTTTTCTGCACATACTTTTCTGAGCAACCCATTAATGGACTACAGATAGTAATCTACCATTTTTTAATGAGATATTGCACAGACCAATGGCCTAAAGAAGAACATGATGAAAAGATTCAAGTCTTTATGGAGAAGAATACAGAAAAAGGAAAACCAAAAGAAATTGCAAATGACTTCTGCATCCTCAATCAAGTACAGGTTAACCCTTTTGAGAAAAAGGAAAAAGAAAATCTTAGCAGCTGGTTAGGAAGTTGCAAACAATGCTTGAACTTAACTGGTCACATACCACCAATTAGCTTCATATAATACCATAAACTCAGTGTTTAACCCACTAAATAGAGAAGGGTACATAAAATATTCCTTGCTCGTGATGAAAAAAGAAATGGTATGATGCTTCATGACAGTGACTGTGTTGGTTTTTTTATGTGGAGAAGAATATCTCAATTTTTATTGAATAGAAGCTTGTCTATTTATAGAGTCTTTTTCTAACTAAAATTTGAAAATCAGATAATATCTAATCTAAATCAGCATAAAATAAAATCTAATTTATTTGATGGCTATCCCAATAATATCTCTAACAATATCTTTGACACTGTTTCAAAGTCACATATTCAACAGACTGCCATTTAAAACAGCAATGGTATGCTTATCCATGGAGGACCACTGAACAAGAAACCTGAGAGTTGGAATAAAGAGAGTGAAGTATAACAATAAGCTATGATAAGATCACATTTAACCTCTGCAGTATATTTTAACCTATCAGTATTTTTTTTCCTAATTGGCTATTGTATTTAGTATCAATGGGATTACATTGTGAATGGATGAATCCTGTCAAGAATGGCAATGCAGTTGTTTTCCATTCTGTCAGGGAAAACTCAATATTTTTCTGGAATGATGGACACCTGATGGATATTGATTCCAGATCTCCTCTGGTAAAGATTAGAACTTCCAGTTTGTTGTTGCACAACTTGTTTTAGAGGTTGTATTCATGAATTGAAGCTATAGCCTTTTATTGTTAGAGCATCACTATCAAATCTTGGCTATCTACAAGTAAGATTGAAGTTTGAGTCCATAGTAAATTGTGCACAGTCACTTATGGCAGTAAAATTGTGAACCAGAAAACATTTGCATCTCCAGGTTTTATACAACTTAACCCAGTCAGGATGAGATTCAAATTCTGAGATTGTTCATAATTTTCATAAAACATGTTTATCTATCTTCATAATTTTCTTAAAATGTGTTTATATATCTGAAATTATCAAGCCCACAGAGATTGTCAACACCCGCATAATGCATTTTCATGTGCAAAAGTCTACATAAAGGTCCAAAGTTCAGATATGAATTAACATGTTAAATGTGTTATGTGCATTTGCTGTAGGTACCTGAAAATCAATAAGTAATTCAGATAAAAGAAAGAAGCATCAACATGTTTATTTCAACCAGGTGGTGGTTTTGAATGCTTTGGCAAGAATTTACAGATACAAGTTCTAAAACAAAATCAAACCAGCAGCACAAGTTGCAAAACCATATCAAACTCCTGATGCAGCAAGATAATTGTTCACAATCACCCTATTCCTGAATACAGAACACTATCACAGTACAATTCGCACCGATTATATGACATTTCAACATTTTTATACTACAGTTACAAGTCCTGCACCCGCCTGAGGACGCGTTATTGTTGGATCTTTGAAGAAACTGTTAAAGACCTTACTATCATTGTTAAGAGCATACTAGAACGCGACAACAGATGGATGATCCCAGTGGTTGTCTTGATCAAATCCAAAAGTAAATCATAGCCTGTCAAAATTAAGGCACAATGTTTATCTGATTCTTAGTCATATGCAAACAGATACCTGAAGAAATCAGTATTGCAAGTGCAGAACATGTTAGACATCCGCAAATAGTGAAAAGGCCTGTGTTTTTTTGTATGATACTGGAAGAGATAGTGTGGGAGAACAAGATATACCTCCTGAAGAAGATCCAGAGTTGGCCTATCTGGAAGAGGTGATGTCTCAGCTTTTAGAGTTTTCATCTCAGATTTTATAGATTTAAGTTGTTCATTTATCTCTTTCAATAATTTCAATTCGTTATCTCTTACATCAGCAATTTCTTGCTTGTTGAAAGTTCTCGCCCTCTCCAGTTGCTCGATTCTTTGACTCAATTGCCCAAAGTCTGTTTGAGTGACTACAGCAGCAAGATCTGGATGGGCAACAGACACATTGCGATCAATACTCATTCCATCTCTTGGCTTTTGTGGTCTCTTCTGACAACCTGGAGAAAGCACCATTGTCTTTATGCAATCAGTTTCGGCGTCCTTAACAGAATCAAAATATTCATCCGATGTCAGATCTGCACTCCCAAGCTTGTTTTCGCCTTTCGTATTTAATATTTGACATTCCATCTTTGGAGCTTCAGAAGATTTACAAACCCTGATAGTTTGTGGAACTTCAATGATATCCTGCACACCTGGGAAGCAGGTAGCATTAACTATGACTTCCTTTTCTTGATAATTTTCAAGATGCTTAAATTGATCCGAGTGACCACAGTCACCATCTTCCTCTCTCATAGAATCAAGAACATTTCCAGCGCTTGCTTGTGAAAATAATGATGGAGACCATATACTACCTCTACTGAAGTTTGCTTTATGTCTTCCAGGATCTTTGCAGTCTGAAATATCCTTTACCCATTTGTCGAGCTTTTTAATCTGCTTCTGGTAGGAATTAATGTGTCCAACAGCATAACCTCCTGACTTCTTCTCTAAATCATTCACTTCTTGGATTCCATTTTCATCAGCAATGCTTGTACTTGAATCTGGACCAAGAATAGCCAGGATTTTCCTTTCACCAGTACTTTTCTTGCCTTGAATCTGAGGCAGGGAATTGAGCTTCTTAACATTGATGTTGAGAACCTTTTCCCCTGATAAGGAATCATGCCTTTTCATGGAGTTATCCTCTGGAAACTTATCTTCACAAACACCCAAATCATTGCAGCCCATGCTGAGGAGTCTGTATCTATAAGCATGCACTTGGAACTCCAGAGAAGCAATCTCCATTTCTCTCTGACATATAAGATCTTCAAAAACTGCCAAAGCCTCTTCTGCATGGCACATCTTTTCTTCAGCCATTCTCTTGTATTGACTGGCTTCCATCCTCAACGAGGCCTTCTCACCTTGTAACCTCAATATCATTGACAGGGCTTCATTAGCCGCAGTGGAAGAAGCTTCTCTTTCCACATCCAATTCAGTAGAAATCTGTTGGAGAAGTTGTTCCTGTGCATAAAGTGCTTCTTGTAAAGCGATAATATCAGTCTCAGACACAGCTAATTCATTACTTTCAGCCATCATATTACATGCAGAGCAATTCTTATATTTGCTTCAAACTAAATATAGGAGCCCTGGAAAAGGAAAGACAGAAAGAAGGTAAATCTGATTATACTACAGTTGAAACAGAATCACATCAGAATGTTAGGAAAACAGGTACTCAGGCACAGAAAGTTATGACAAAACATTCATACAACACACACAGAAACCAATCAGACACTGTTTAATCATCAAGAATTCTGGTGAATCTGTGATGATGTAGCAGAAACGATATGCCTAGTCAACTTCATGATAAGCCCGCATAGAAAGTAGTACAGATAGAAAATTCCTATCCAACTTCGGCAACTATGAAGAAATCGTGAGAAAACCAGAAAAAGTTCCAGGAACAACTTTCAATCACCAAGATTTCGTTTTACACAATAAGCTAAAAATGAAGAACAAGAATGATAAAAGATTGAAAAAGAAAATCACACCCGACATGTCAGCTAGTTACCTGAAACGTGCAAGACAAAGATTCAGTGATCCTCGGAGCACAAGACAGTAAAGAAGACAGCTGATGGGAAACAACCCCACTTTCTAAAACTTCATTGATGGAGTAGCCAAAAAGAGAGACCCCATCATTTCCAAACGTTTATTCAATACTTTTCCACTAAGCAGGCTCGGATTCTGAAAGGGCTTGACAGTTAAAAAGAGAATGAACTGATGCTATAGGATATTACAGTTACGAAGATAAAACCATGTTTAGACAGATTCCAGGACAGATTTACAAGCAGAATGTCTATATCTGGTGATCAACGAACGTTTCATAACTTCGACCAAGGGGGTTATGGATAATCTCTTCTTTCAGTATGTATAAATTATACTTTATTTTCATGTTGTTCATGATTATTAACCTTAGTTTGACTCTACAGGAACTTATGATGTCCGAACTTTTCAGAAAGCAGTTCCAACGGTTGGAAGATGACCCCACGCGCCAGCAGTGAAGACACTTAGAATAGGACACGTGTCAATAACCCAGCTATGACTTTGTTTGATAAATGTCTAATCAGCTATTTTTTTTCCCTAATTAAGAGATATTTTACTGTTTGAATTATATATATAATCATATTTCATAATATATATATATATATATTTGCCTGCTAGCAGTTTGAAAAGTTGACCTATTTGAAAACCTTCGGATCTAAGCTTATTTTCAAGGCGGAAAAAGAAATTCTATTAATAGGAATTTGCAGATTTTTTTGGTATATTCACTACAAAAACGAGACTTAAAAAATTCAGGGACTTGAAAGTGGAACAAAAGATAGGGAGACTGATTAATAATGACTTTTTGAAATAAAAGAATATTAAAAAAGGCTTTTTCATAGATTCTCCTTCCTTTTGCCTCATTTCGTTAAAAGGTTGAAGGGAGATAATGCGTCAAGCTAAGAGCGCAGTACAATGAAAAGTTGTATACTAAATTTGGGAAGGATATATCGCTCCCAAAAAAGGATCTATTGATTCTCTCCCAATTGATTGGACTTTAGGTACGATTTTATATATATATGTGTGTATGTGTGTGTGTCTATGTATGTATATGTGGCTAAGAAATTAAGGGACAAAAAGACAATTGTGTCCAAAAGTTATTAAAAATTACTCAAACTGTCATCTTTTATTATTATTTTCCCTTAACCAAGGAGTAGTGGTAGAAAAATATAGAAAAAGAAATAAACTTCAACTTGATTAATATGAAAAAAGAAAGTAGTAACAATAGCAGTGATATTTAGTTATTTATTATTATTATATGTTTTATATTTTTATTAAAGATATAAACTTAATTTTGTGAAATTAACAATTTAAAATCAAAATTTTCAAAAAAAATATTAAGATATAATATTCATATATTCATAATTTTAAAAAAAATCATACTCTCATAAATCATTTTATACATAAACAACAGTTAATTTTACTAAATATTTTCAAATCAGATGATATAATCTATTAGTCAAATCAATTAATACAATCTTAATGCTTGGCTTGGTAATAGAATGTATGACTATGAATTGTTGTAAATTCTTGTAATAACTATATTTCAAGCTGATTTTGGTTTTTGGAATTCATGTGATATAATATATGTATGTTTTGAACAAGTTTGAAATTATTTGTAATGTATGTTTGCTTCTGTTTCTAAAAATATATGTAATGAATGTGTAGTATATTTTGAAATACTTTCGCATTAGCCTGTTATTTGTTTCTATTTGTGAGTCCGATATGGCAGTCCCGTAACCTCCCAAGTAGTATTAGGGCGTCACACCAATCAACTAACAAATTACTCTCTTTGATTTGTCTCTCTCGATTACCTAACTCTTGGCAGTTTTAGTCCGAAACTAGGACTTCAGATTTACTTCTAATGCCAAGCTTCAGGAGAAAGAAACTGCATTACTGTTAAGTGGTGGTGGGTGAGGTTCGAGGAATGCCCAAGATGGTAGTATATTAACTACTTCTTACGAAAATTCCAGCCTCTTAACTCAACTAACTGCAAACTTGTCCCCAGTTTTAAAAGAGATTCATCAACTGCCACAATTTATCACTAGGAACACTACAAATTTCCACGAATGTGCAACTGAGTTTCCTGGAAGGTGCTTTAACAGGACAAAAGCACTTGACTTGGTTTGGAAGAGCAATGTCTCTCTGGATGCATTAATGTGTGTCACTTGTTTAGTCTACTGGAACCTCAACTTCCATTTTCAGACCGGAATTGCCAATAATCTGCAAGGAATGTAGAGAGAATTATAAGCATTGCAGGTGAACTCAAGGAAAAAAATCCGGCAGAGGTACCAATTAGAAGCTACAGGTTTGGTCTCCTGTTACTATCGTAAACAAAGCCGGTGATGAACAATGGAAATACGACGGGTCATCACCGGAGTAATGTCTAGCAGGAAAAGTTTTGGAATTGCCAATGGAATAACAGAAGTTCTCAAAAGTGTGCACACTTGACAGAGAGAAAGTGATTGGCTTTGCATAGGATTTCTATATCATTGATGATTTGTAAACCTTGAAACTATAATTCTCCATCAAGCAGTTAAACAACTTCATACCATTTACAGAGCCTTCTACTTGTCTAACAATGCCTACCCATGCCTTCAGATCATGATTCTCACTCAAAATGCACAAACAGATAATTGAAACAATTCCTACTATCAAACTTCAGGATAGATAAATCCCAGTTCTAACACTATCATTGAAACAGAACACACCTGACCCCAGTTCAAACAAAAGCTTCAAAGGTAAACATCTAAGTAGGAAACTAATGCTTAACCTACAGAGTTTCCAGGTAATTTTATGTGAGAACTATTCTCTCAGTCCTTTTTAAAGCACAGCTTACAGAAATTCACAAATATAAATCCAAACATTTTCTTAAAATGTTGTGCTTTATGAAGTATGAATACCTTCACAAAGTCGGACAGAACTAGCAACGAATCTTTGTTATAATCAGCTTCTTCAAGGACTTGGGTTAACACTTGCTGTACCAAGCATGAACAAACAGCCAAAGTAAACAGACATTAGCACCAAATGTCCACATCAAATGTTTATGGTATCAAGAAGTTCATCATTTCCTTTTTGTAACCTAACAAAGCATCCAAAAAAGTTACTGTCAATCAGCTCTATTGACAAATCTACAACTTGAATCTTCTTAATCCGCAAATTGAGTAAAGTACACGCATTTTGTATCAGCGAAATGAGTGTAGATCTCCATAAACCGATTCATACTTAATAACAACAACAACAACAATATCATCTTAGTAAAAATTTCACTTAATGTAGGCAGATAGAAAGAAATCCAACCTCTCTTTGCTGATGGGATATGAACTGTCCAGTCAAATCGTGCAGTACATCCAACATGTCATTGAATGTAACTTTCCCGTTGCCATCGGAATCATAAACTTTGAAGATAACTATCCCAGAATGATAAAGTACAGAAATCAACCACATTTTTGTATCAACATTGGAGGGATCAAAACTTGGGCCAAAATAAAGAACAAATAAGGGGAGGCATTACATTCAATTTTCTGGTGCAAAGAAGCACGAGGACTGAAAGCAGACAAGAATGCCACAAATTCCTTAAAGTTCAAGCCGTCCACTATCCTCAACAATCTCTACCCAAAAGACAAAACAAGACTCAAGACAACGTCAAATAAGTGAAAAGACACTAACTTCACAGATAAATAAATACAAACATAGTTGAAAAACCTGCGAGAGAGGGTTCACGGCAAATTCGGGGACGGAAAGAAACTCCTCGGCGGAGATGAACCCTCCACAGTTCCGATCCAACTGACAAAACCTCTCGTACAATGAGACTATCTCTTGCTGCGAAACTGCCAACGAATCCCAGAAGAAAAATTAAGTAAGGATCACGGAGCAAGACAAAAGTTTCGATCATGGAAGGTTAAACGAAGATGTAAGAGTTAAAGGGTCGTTACAGGTGTGGTTGCAGTGCTCCTGCACTTCTTCAATGTCGTATTGGGTGAGCATTGACGATGAACTTCCCATTGTGTTTCGATGATTCCCAGGGATACTACAGTGATTTGAGGCCTTGGATGTTTTGAGATCTAAGAAGCTTTAATGAAGTTGGTGACTTGACTTGATCTTCCGCCGTCGATTCGTTGGGAGGCGCGATGTGACAGTAAACAACCTCTTGTCTTTTTCTGTCCTTTGTCAACTAACAAATATTTATAGGGCATTGTGAGAGCCCCGCAGTAGAAACTGTGTGTTCTCGACGCAGAATTTTGTCACGGGTAACCTCGTTGGGTGGACAAAATTGTCCGAAAGTTGGGTCAAACTTAATACCGATATAGCGGTCAAATAATGCTTGACCGCTGCACCCGTGGGGGGTTTAATTCGTGATAAGAATGAGCAATAGTGCGGGAGTCTTCTCTAACATATTTGCCGAGAATTACCGATTACTGCTGAACTCTGGAGAATCCACTCAAGTCTCTCCTTAGCTTGAGCGCTAGGGTACCGATGAGTCATTTTTGAAGTGGATTCTCTTAAAGTCATCGACATCTTTTCTTCTTCCAGTACTGAGTTTACTAACAATCCATATTTGATAATAGGTACTCGAGAGCTTACTCGACTTATTGCCATTCTTTTCAATAAGTCGGATTGAGATTTCGATTCAAAGTCAATAATTTAGGTTTTGTCTGACTGGATCTTAAGTCTATTTTTTAAAAAAAGTATAAGCTCCACCGGAAATTTACAAAATAAAGTCATTTAAAAACAAAATAAAAAAGATTTAATTTGGTCAACTTTATATTGTCCTAGGTTAATCGAGCTTGAATTCATGCTCGATTGCCTTGATAAGATTTGGCTTGAAGTCCAACTCGAACTTTTAAATATGTGATAAAATATAATAAAAATAAATTATTTTTAATATTTATAATATCATAAGTAAATTTCTTTGCCTTATAATTAGTAATAGTGACATATTAATGAAAGATGGATATAATAAATCAAATCATGTCTACTCTTTTCAGTTTTTGTAACTTA
>JANZLF010000221.1:1353150-1364044 GCA_026546835.1 Erythroxylum foetidum | reverse complement strand
ATATATAATAGTATATATATTATGTGGATTTATGTATGCATTTAGGATTGAAAAATCAATGCGAACCCAACTTGTCTTAGAGTTCACAAACAAAAATTTAAGTTGACTGTCTTTATAAAAATCGGGCCATAGTGGCCTAATTAGTTTCAATTCTTCACCGAGGCTTTCCGTTATAGAAGGTCTTGATTTACCCTTCTTTTGACGACCCTCTAATTCCATAAGAAGATGCTGAGCAAGGTCGATTAATTAGCAGCTGACCAATTAAGTATGTGACGATTGTTTGTGTGCAAAAAAATATAAGTTACGTAAAAATTTATAAGATCTTGAGATTTTAGAGTTACCTAATCTAAACCATAATTGACTTGATTTTAATAGTCTAAACTAACTCGAATCCAATTTAACCAACTTTAGAAAAGTGTCATCATTGATCGGGCTTTGGATAGGTGGACTATTCGGGCTAGGCCTAAAAAGTTGGGTCAAATTTGTGTTATAGTCAATCCCTTGGAAACTAATTCAGCCAACCCTAAAAAACCATATCTTTTTTAAAGGAGACTAACAGAATAATTTATACAGTAAGTTTGGGAATACAGATTCTTCATAAATTCTCTAACAGGATAAGGTTGCACCCATTAGGTGTGGTAGTAAAATAAGTGACGCCCACATCAAGCATAGTTCGCTAATCAGTCAGCGCATTTATTACTCTCTCGATAAACATGTCGATGAGCAACAGTCCAGTTTTGAATAAACAGTTCATTAATGCTCCGGACAATAGGATTGAGAGCCTGTAATCTTCAGTTTGAGGAGAATAGGATATCGAACACTGCTTTCGAATCCACTTTAAAATCGATCCGTCAATAGCCCAAGATTCAAGCAAGTGAAAAACAGTTCTTTGATCAAGCTTCGAACGGGTGGGGACTGCTCAGGCTGAGCGCAGTGAGAGTTGGATCGTGACGAAGGATCCAGAGAGAATTCAAATTTCTCTGTCAAACCACAAGCAGGTTGAGCTACCCATTTTCTTGGTCAACCGGAAATCCACCAGTTTCACAACTTGCAGTAGCTTTTCTTGAATGAGCTATGTTCGCTTGTGGTAAGTGCTTGATTCTAGTTGTACCTTCGTCTTCAACCTTCTCTTTTCTTCCATATGACAACAGAGAATGCCATATGTGGTTTGTACGCAGGAATATGGATTCTTTCACTTAAACAATTCATGGGTTGTCTCTAAACCAAGGATTTTAATCTTTGGTTATTGTTCATGACACAGATCCATTTGGATCAGAGGAAACCATGGAGGAGGAAGAGAGTATAGACGAATCTTTCATGTTGGATTAATTCGGAGAATATATTCTTTTAATCAAACTTTCTTCCATAGAAACTGTAGAATAGAAGCTATTTACATGTAAATAAGATGAACACGAAGTACACTGTAACTTGAGAAGAAAACCATAATTCACTATGAATTAGTAAAACTTTTAACAATTGCACGCTCAGTTGGAGTAAAACTTGGTATCTGCAGCCTACCAAAACATAGTTGTGTGGAATCCAAGTGCCTAGCCACCTGATAAAGGTCCGATATAGACTAGCTTTGTCATACCTGAAATTGGTGATGGCTGGTAGTGTATTAATACTGATACGAATGATCTTCCATGTTCTTGTACTTGCATCTTCAAGACCAAGACGTCCATGACTCCATTCCTTCCAGTTTCATTCTCAAAATCCCTGAAAGTCGGGAAGAATATATGATAGGAATCAAGTTCTCAACCATAATTGAGAGCTTCTGCGATCGTATCTCTAGCTGTATTGCACAATAGCTCAGGGTTGCTTCCTTGTATAGGCTCATGAATAACAACTTTCACAGACCCCGTATTCAGGATACCCTCATTACCGGCAGGCAAGATTTTCCCAGTTCCCATAATGGTCATAGGAACCACTGGCACTTTCATTTTTGTTGCAACACTGAATGCACCCTTCTGCAGGATAGCAACATCACAAAATATGGGTTTAGATTCAGGTTTATTATATTACTATAGATCTTGGGAAAAGGCCAAAACTGTGACACGGCAAGGAGAGAGTGAGGCAGAGAAGCAGGCCATCTATTTGCAGTAACCTATTAAAGACGGATAAGTGATCCATAGATGTTAAGCTTAAACTTCGAGTCTTTAAATGGCTTCACTACATGCACCTCTAAATAAAACCAAATCTTCTTTCTCCAGGCAAAGTCCATAGAGATAAAAAAATATGAAAAGAAAAATAATCAGGATGCAGTAATAGATGATTGTGATCCATGCCAAAGTGCAGAAATAAAGTGCCTCTTCACTGGATATAAATATGGTAAGTTTTTCATTGGGAGTCGAGAGCTTGTTTCTTATTTTTCATAATCAGAAAGTTTTGGTAATATCTAAAAAGCTACATAGAACATGGGTTAGAAGATTCCCAACTGAACTCACCTTGAAAGTGCCTAATTTTCCATCTTTACTTCGTGTTCCCTCTGGAAAGAAACAAACAGAGGCACCATTCTTGAGTACATCCATACATCGTCTAAGACAGTCCTACATGCATAGAACTATCTCACACTCGAATCCACATCTTGGAAATAAGAATTCAGACTTACAACAAGCCAAATGCAATCTTAGCAAAAGAAATAGATGAAAGGACATACCAACTGGCTTCTGCTGTCCATTCGCTTCAGAGGAATGACACCCATCATAGACATGGCCCACCCAATAATAGGATAGAGAAAAATGCTAGTTTTACTGATGAACTTAAAGCTTCTACCAAGTGTGAGGAGTGTAAAGATGTCTAGAAAACTTTGGTGGTTCGAAACATATACAGCAGGAGTATCTGGATGGGGGAGATTCTCCAACCCCTCATACTTAATTTTGAAAAAGGGTGTAACACTTAACGTTGCCCAAATTTTTGCAATAAAGAATTGTGCTTTTCGTCGATGACGATCCAACAGGAGTACAAAGGGATGTTGTACCAGCATTAGCGCAAAGAGAAAAATGGCAGCAGTAGCAGTAACAGCATAAAAGCATATTCCTCTAACTTTTGGTGATAATTTGATATCTGTAAATGGAGAACTCTTGTTCAGGATACATGTCATTATTTAGATTGAAGGTGCAAGTCGGAGTCGAGGTTCTTAAAGAGACCTGATAGTGGATAGTCTGCTTCAGGAATCCCAGTTCCTGTAAGTTCGGATCTCACAACAGTGCTCCTCACAAATTTATCTCTTCTGTGAAGTTCACAACCAAAATGTTCATGGTTTGACTCATGCATAGTCTGATGCAATTGAATCGCTTGGTGCTTATTTGGAATGCATGGGAAGCCATTCAGGGCTCTCGTCAAAGGAAAGAAACAATCTAAAAGAGGATGGAGAGGAATAAATTAGAAAGCTAGGAGTCAGAAACACAGCATTCAAGGTCAAACAATATGTAACAAAATTGGGATGAAGACAGAGCTCTAATTTCAGCATTACAATGAATACCCAAGCATTGCTATCTTAACCAATTAAATATTGAGATTTCGCTTGTCATCTATTAAGGGAAGAAAAACATAAATAAAAAGAAGGTAGATGAACTTACACTGCTTTTGATTTCTAACAGCTTCCTGGTTATGGCGAGAGGTTCCAATATGCAGTTCCATATACCTACATAACTGAATTAAGAAGCAACCAATAACTAAGTTAAAAGGAAAAGAAAATCTCCCAGAGTTGTAATAGAACGATTAATTACAGCCACGGCACTACAATGTATGGCACCCTAACAATCCCTTAACAGATATGATACTATTTGTCAGAATACCAGAAATAGGAACATAAACATCGAACAATTCTTCAATCCTGGACCCTCCAACTTCTTGTAGAATATCTGTTCCTAAACATCTTCATCAAGTTATACAACGAATGATGCCCTTTGGATCAACCATCAAAAGGGACGAAACTTTGGAACTAGGCATTAGAATAGCTTCTGAAACTCTGGGAACAGTTATAGTTTCATTTCTCTTGCTCTTCACCAATCACACGTAACAAATCAAACATGAACTTTGAGCTCACTTTGATTGAACACACTCCAAAGCATTAGTAAACCAATTAAAAACAAAAGAAGAAACTTTCCAAGAAAATGGAAACGAAAAGGAATACCTCGATAAGATAGAGATAATTACCGGCAAAGAAGATGAGGGGGGAGACTTACTCGATCTTCTACAACCTAAAAATTTCATAAAGAACACACAAATTATATACTTATACACAAATTCAGACAAGCATCCGTACACACACACACACACACAGAGCGAAGAGCGAAATTACAGATAAGAACAGGGGAGTGGATAGTGTGAAGAGCGACATCCATTGGATAGACTAACAAATGCTTCACTCTCTCTGTGATTTCTCTATCACTCCCTGCTCTTTTATAGAGAGGAAAATGAGAAAGGGGTTTAGGGTTTGTTTGTTTGACTGGAAAAGAAAATGTCAATTCTAAGGCGTTAATTCACACACACTCTCGCTACGTTTTCCGTTTTAACCGAGAAGCGATTCACTCCGTTCGCGCCTTTGGATTGAAACCGCCACCACGCGTCGTGTTCCTCAACTGCTACTGGTGGCAATGGCCGGGCCGGGGGCCAACCCCGTAGCCCGTAGCCCGTAGCCGGCCATATTAATTTCTTTATTTTTTAATTTAAATGGTTTAAATAACATTATTTTATTTAAGGTTGACAAAACTTGTTCGGCCTCAGTTGGCCTATCCGAGTCAAGCTTCTTCATTTCAAATTTTCCTGTTTCAAATTAGGATCAAGTTCAGGTTATCTAGTCCGGGCTTAAATTTTTAAATGAAACGATATGGTTTTAAATAAAATGACCTCATTTCTAATTTTTAAACTTAAAAATGTATATATTTGGTATAAACTCACGGTCCCGTTAAGCTTATTCTAGCCAACTATCAAATTTAAATTTAGCTAAAATTTTTTAAGTTAAGGACTTGCTTGAATTTGAGTTCATGGAAAAAACTGGAGCATAACTTTCTTCAATTTTTCAATTATAATCCGAACTTTAAAAAGTAGCAATAAAATGTTCAAACCTTCAATTTTTTTAATTCTAGCCTGATGTTAATCTTACTATTATCTGTGTTGATGTGGCACAATCACGTGTCGACACCCCTCCCTAATCAGACACCTAAGCTAGTTTAGGAGAAAATTGTCAAATTAGCGAAACGACATCGTTTAGCTTTGATAATAAAACGACTTCGTTTCAATTAAAATCAAATGAAAAATACTTTGCCTCTCTTCTTGGTCATGCAACGTTAAAAACTCTATAACCTAAAATCCCCCAAAGTTGGGGCTTCTTCTATCGTGCGTTGGTGCTTCTTCTATCTCTATGATTTCTTCGTCGGGTAAAAACTAAAGAAGCAATCACCAGACTTCCTATGATGTCGACTAGGATATGATTAGTTCTCTCTCTCTCTCTATTATTCTTTTCACTCTGACTAGAGTAACTGAATGCATGATGGTTGACTTGGATTTCATCTTGATGTTTAATGAAAAATATGATTTCTAGTTGGCTTATTCTATGCTCTAATATTTAATATTTGGTTCAACTTGCATTCCATTTGGTAAATACCGAATGCATTACATATGGTAATTATTGAAAAATATGATTTCTATTTGGTAATTATTGAATGCATTATATTTTGTTCGTCTCAAAATTTTTACTATAGTTTCTTATTTATATGTTGTGGATACATTAAATTCCTTTTTAAAATGGTACATCCATAAAATGACTTACTTGTAATCGTTTTCAGTAAGTGAGGCTGCTAAGTTGTGAAGTATTGTGAAAAAAATTTAGAAAATTCGTACACGTATATTTATGGTGCCTTTCCATCATTTTAGTTTGTATTATCCTTGCATATGAAAATGTTGATGTATTATTCTGATGCAATCATGCTAACCTATTTCTGTGTACTGTTAGTTAGTGCTTCTTTTTTTCTTCTTGTAATATTTACCATTTCGTATTTAGTCACAATTTGCCTTTCCATATATTGGTCAATTTTGAATTTCATTATAATGGAGTGTTGGAAAGGCAGGAAAATAAATATATTGGTGGTAAGATTAAAAGAAAAAAGAATATGACTATTGATGAACTAAGCATGTTAGTTTTAAAGGGGATTTTTGAAGATAAAGGACATAAAGTAATCTCTATGTTTTACAAATTTCCACATAAGTCTATTAGAAGCTTGATAAAGTTAGACTTTAAGTAGACAGGGACATGTTGGATATGCTGAAAAAATTGAAAGAATTGAATTGTAAGAATGTTCAAATATATTATGATCACGGTTATGAGAATCTTTCGATAGATGGTGAGGAGTCAAATTCTGATGATGGATTAGAGGAAGATGATGGGTTGTTCCATGTTGAATTGGAGTAAGACGAGGACTTCACTATTATGCAAGATAATGATTATGGAGATGATTTAGTTGATGAGGAGTTCTTTGGAACTGATGATGAAGAATATGTTAATGCTAGAACAAATGAGAGGAGGTGTGCAAAGACTTCGCAAAGTAGGTTTCAATGGCGTGATCTGGTGTACGAATGGAAGCAGTTTGTGATGCACATTGTCCTTTTCAGGTGTATACTAGCTAGATTGGAAATGAGAAAAACATTTGTTATGAATAGAGTAAAAAACACTCATACTTGTAGTAAAGTGCAGAGGGATAAGCAAGCTAGTCGGAAGTTGACTGCCAATGAATTCATATACAAGTTCAGGAGGAACCCCAATTGACCTATTAGTGAAATGATGGATGATCTTCTATCAAAATATGCACTAAAGTTCACTAAAATTATGTTATAGGGCTAAGTGGGAAGTAATTACTATGCTTTGGGGATCAACGGAAGGTCATTATGCGAAGTTGTGTTCTTATGGACATGAGTTAATGCGAGCTAACAAAGATGGAAAATTTATTATTGCATATGATTTTGATGAACAAGTAGGGATACCAATCTTCAAAAGATTCCATGTGAGTTTCAGTGATTTGAAGTATGGCTTTCTTCATGGATATAGGAAGATTATGGAGTTAAATGGATGTTTTCTGAAGACTTTCATTGGTAGTGCATTATTATCTATTGTTGTTCGTGATGGAAACAATCAAATGTTTCCTATATGTTGGGTTGTAGTTGAGGAGAAAACTATCAATCATTGAATTGGTTTTTGACCATTGTTGTTGAAGATCTCCATATAAGTGGAAATTTATGGACTTTCATAAGCAATCATCATAAGATAAACTTTAAATATCCATATATCTTATGTTCATTTGTTTATGTGATCAACACTTAATTAATTTATGTAACTATTTATTTTACGGGGTTTAGTGGAAGCATTAAATAACTTGTTTCTAGAAGCTGAACACATAAAATGTGCTCATCATGTGTATGCAAACTGATCTAGTATTCACAAAGGGCACACGTATAGGACTTTATTTTGGAAAGCAGTGAATTGTACAATGCAAATTGATTTTGATAAGGTAACGAAGGAGTTAAAGAGCTTGTCAGTGAAGGCTTATGAGGATTTTAAAAGTAGGAATCTAGAGACATTTGTGAAGGCCTTTATGAGTACAAGACCGAAGTGTGAAATAGTACAAACAATATTTTAAAGACGTTTAATAGATTCATTTGTGAAGCTCGTAGCAAAAGCTTGATCAATATGTTAGAAGACATTCGATTTTCTTTAATGACTAGGATAAATGAAAAAGGGGTATGATGATGAAGTGCACATATAAGATTTGTCCTAGAGTGAGGAAGAAAATAGAGGCAGCATAATGCGATGAAAGACACTGTATGCTTAGGACAAATGGAAATTTGAAATTTGAAGTCAACATTTTTGCGGACAAGTACATCGTTGACTTGCAAGCATGAACTTGTGAATGTAGACTATGAGATTAAACCGAGATTTCATGTAAACATGCTGTGGCTTGTATATCTTATCAGAGGGAGGATATCGATGCTTGTGTGAATCAATGTTATAAGCATGATTCTTATTTGAAGACTTACTAGTTTGCTATGGAACCCATTAGTGGTCCTAAATTTTGACCAAAGACTAAAAATCTTCAGTCAATATTATCTCCACTGATTAAAAAGATGTTTGAAGATCAAAAAAGACAAGAAAAAGGGATCACACTAAAGACCCTCGCAATCCTAACGAATTGACCAAGGTTAGAGTAGTTATGAGATGTCATCGTTGCCATGAAATTGGTCATAATATAAGAGGATGCAAAAATAAAAATCAACCTCCAAGCTAACTTGAAATTGTTAAAGTAGATATTTTAGTTGTGTAACAAATATGTTGTTATTCATCAAGTATTGTTAACTTTATGTTTATCTTCAATGTGTATAATGCAAAGAAAAATAGGAAGGCCACCAAAATCAGTATCTACTAATCCCCCTTCATCCAGTACTCGTAGCAGTCAAGTAGGTAGACCGACACAATCAGTATCTACAAGATCAAATACTGGATCTTCTATGTTAAAAAGAGAGACAAAAATGCTTAGTTAACTTTAAGTATAAAATTTAAGTTGTTTTCTAACTTATACAACAATATAATTCTTTTTGTTTTTATAAGCATGTAGAGGATATGGAGTAACAATTGGGAAAGTTTATGGGAATACCTACTTTACAATCAGCCATTTAAATTCATGTTTATACTATTTATATGTAACTATAAGGGAGATGATAATATTTACATAAGTGGTTACTTACACTTCATAGATGTCAACATCAAGTATTATAACCTCCCAATACTAACACAACAACAACACAAGCATCCCAAAGTACACCTACTAATACAACTCAACCTAGGAGAAGGATCAAACTAATGGCTAAAAGATCTACCACTAGGAAATCTTTATAGCTAGTGAGTATTGCTTCATTACCTAATTCAAACATATATATGTAATGATCTTGAATCATTAGACAAGTACTGCATCTTGTTATAGAATCTTGCATCAGTTATGGCTGGTTTAACGTATTTACTCTTTTTGTTAGCCCGCAGTGGCTATGGAAGTAAGTTGTTGAATGATTAGTTTTTGTATGACATTTGGATGAAAAAATTTTCTTACTCTTTTCATTTGTATGTTTTTGGTGAAACATGTGATAATTTCTTTATGTTTGTGAGTGTGTGATCTTGATCACATCTCTGTGATACTAAATCATACTTCTAAATTTTTGCTAGTTACTGATTATGTAAGGATGGTGTGAGTGATCAAGCACTGCATAAGTCCATGGATTAAGCCTTTGGAGCTGGAGCTTTAGAAGTTTGTAGAATAATGTCAGTGTCTGTAACTTATTTGTTTGTTTGTTTGATCTTACTCTGTAATTTACTCATACAAAATGACATTGATTTAGTTTTTTAATTTCGAATTTTGTTGTTGGAGATCCTAAAGGAAAATTCTATCTAAAAATTTATTTGCTTTTGTAACCATAGTTATCAAAACCTTTTTCTCAATTTATTTTTGTTTATTCTGAACTTATTAAACTAATTATGCAACATAACCTAACAAAATGATAAACAATTTTTTATTGTTTATAGTGTTATATAAAGAGATTAGTTAAAGTATGATCAAGTGCAAGTATTTCTTTTATCTAAGTGGCAAGGATTTAAGTTTTTTTCTTTTTAGAAATGGTATTTACTAAGCCTTAAATTTATGAAGAGATGGTATTCTATCGATCTCCCTTAACACAATCGCATAAATATTCATGTTACTTGAATATACTCGTCCTCTTATTTCCTTGTTATTGTAAAGAAGTTTGAAAAGTAAGGAATAACATGTGAAGGCTTGTGGCAGTACTTGTATGGAGAGGTTCCGTAGTGGGTTTGACAACTCTAAAAGAAGAAGAGATCCTCCTATACTTTCCTTTGCGCTACTAAAAAACAACTTAATCAGATGATAAGTAATTATGAATGATACAAATATAATTATAATTAATAGATGGATTTTTGTAATAATTGTAGTTACTTCTACAATGTAAAACTGTGTAATAATTGCAGTTTCCTTAATAATACAAAAAGCTTACAACTGAATATTAAAGTGGTAGGTGATTGAATACAAGAGAAAAAGAGACACAATAAACTTAATAGTTACGTCTGCTCTTCTAACTATTACAATATCTCCGTCTTTTTTGTACTTATATTCGACGACCAAGTTATGAAATTGTATGAGACTTACAAAATGAAGATATAAACACAAATATTAGGACATATGACAAATTTGCATTATGCACATAAATTTTTACACATACTTCTTGCGAACAGTAGTATATCTTTCGAATAAGACTCTTATCCCCATACACAAAATTTGTTTGACAAATTTTACCACAAAATAATCTTTTATCTCTTTCACAAATACCAAGTACTTACAAGAGACCTTCAATTTGAATATTAATTAACATTAATTTATAAAATTGTCATTGCTACAAACAATAATTGAATTACTTACTTTCGTATTAACACATTCATAAAAATGTCGACAATGTTAGGCTTAGCATTTGAAATCCGTAACTTCATCAAGGCATAACAATTGGAGAAATTAATATTCAACATCTGTATTATATATAGAAATATTAATATTAATCATATTTAATCCAATTAAATTATAGCGTATAATAAATAATATATATTACAGTTATTTTACCACTGAACATAATGCTTTCTCTTTACAAAATTGAGAATAAATCCTTCCAGCTTCTACTACACTATTAAAAGAATAATAAATAGCACCCTTGAATCTATTAACAACACTTTGACACTCTTCCTATGTTAAATATATACTAATTGCATACCCAACAAAAGCTACATATGCTTTATTTCTGCCCATAAATGGTTATCCTATTACAATACCATCATATAAATATTTAATTA
>JANZLF010000221.1:1303640-1330168 GCA_026546835.1 Erythroxylum foetidum | reverse complement strand
ATCTGGCACCAATGATAAAGAAATCTTGTTCAAGGTCCATAACATTTACAATCCAAAAGTAAAAGTTCCTTATCGTTTTCTCTAAATAATCTAGCAACAAGTTGAAGAAGCAAATATAATACGTACAGAGTATGTCGAGTAACTTGATTTCTCTAAAGATAAAGACAGGTCCAGTATGTGGACCACAAGGAAAGAAAAAAAAACTCCCGAATTATCATGAGAAAAGCAGCCAATTTGAGTCCACATGCAAAAGTAATAATATTTCTACTTTCCTGATTGCTTGAGATAAATGAAAAAAACATTTATTTGTACATAGTAACCGGAAAGTTGCCCCAAAGTTTTCTATTTAAAAGTTGTGAAGATGCCCACAAGCAAGAGAGTAAATTAATTAGAAGGATGAATATAGGAATGTTTCATTTCCTATTCAGTTTTCTAAACCAAGAAAAAAGTTAGAATAAGAAGATATCTAAAGGAATCATTTTGCTCCCCAAAGTAGGAGCTCCAGGACTGGAAGCAATAAAGTGGAGGAAAGACATAAGAAAGATGAATAACTAAACTTATACCTGGGGTGAGTATTACCCTTCACCATTTTCTGCCCATACTTGCGCCACCTGTAACCATCACCCGAGATCCCAACATCACCCGCCGCATGGACAACAAATTTAGGCTTCTTTCCAGATTTTGAGATAGTTCCTGAACATGTTACATTTCCCTTCATTCTGGAAAATAAGAAATGAAAAATTAAAACAGAATCAGTTTCAATGCTGACTTCCATTACATATATGCTATCCGAAACAAAATTTTGCGAAAGCTTGCCTTTGTTTTGGTTGAATTTCATCAGCGTGCTCCTCCTTAATCTCAATTTCCCTGTTCCCACCAGATCCAATTGATTCTTTCCTTTTCCTATCCTGAACTGAGGGTGTTTCATGTGGAGATTCTTTCAATAATGTAGTGGAATCTGAATCCTTAGGTGCTTCAATGGCTTGTTCAATCACATTTTTTTCCAAACAAGGCCCAGCTGGTGATGAATTCTTATTTTCCCAGCCGCATATATTCTTCCTAGGTGGATCATGACTGTGAATCCCTTTATTAACAATCTCTATCACATGGCCTGAATGATCAGAACATTCTATCTTTTTAGCACGACAATTGGAAAATGTACATCTATAATAGCTTCTAGAACCTCTAGGACTTTTTACTTGCTTCTGACCATATTTGCGCCAGTTGTAACCATCAGAAATAGGTGTCCTCACAGGGGGAACAACAGTAAGCGGTTTAGCTTTTGAAGAGGGAAGCCGATCAACCTGTGGAATAGATGGATTATCAACCTTTGGTAATGAGGGTATCTGTTCAGGTAAGGTTGGACTAGGAGCAGATAATAGAGATTGTGTAACGGAAGTTGGTGATAGTTCTGACAAGGAAGTTCGGCACGTAGAAGACGGATGCTGGATTTCAGCCTGAACTTGGGAACCCTGGACTACTATTACACTTTTGGAAACATCTTGGTTTGACAGGCCAACTGTTTCCTGCGAAAGATTAGAAAATAATAAAGCAAGGATCATATAAGCTTAATATGTCAATAATTGTGACTGTCAATCAAAAAAGTTCATAGAGTTAACAAGAAAACATTGAAAAAACTAGAGAATGAATGGAATAATTTTAGGCTAACCACCAACATAAACACTTTCCATAACATCCGGCAAAGAGAACGTTGGAGACATGCTAAGAAGTGCACTTGTTAGCATAGTCAAAGCAAGTTGGAGGAAGGCCTCCTCCAACAGTAATTCTATGCTTTGGGACCCTTTTCGATAGACATCCCTGATTCTAGGACAGAAAGAGAAAACGGAAAATTTCTCGAGATAATTTTGGGTCCATTTCAAATGCAACAAGAGAAAAACAATTGTAGTCCTATTGTCTTTCAAATTTTTTTCTTATTTGGGAACTCAGATGATGGGCAAACCAATATGCCTCTTGAAATTGAATTACAATTGGTTTCTTAATTTGTGCAGTCCAACACAAAAACCACCCTTGATGATAGTGCAGATTTGTTCTCTCATTAGGACTTCTGGAGAATGAAAGAAAAAGGGAAACAGTAATATACATTTCAAGCAGGTGTGTGCTACTTTTCTTTCCTATTTGTTTCTTCTTGCCTCATATTTTTCTTACCCATGCTATGCTTTCTCACATTATACGCATATTGTAGTTAGCACGAATACAACTGAAAATATAACGCTATAACTTATGCCTCTAAACTTGTTTGTTGACTTAATCAATGCAAGAGTCCTGATAAGTCACAAATCCCATATTTCTTACCTACAAGCATTAACTATCCTGAAAACACAACTCCATAATACTAGTGTCATTGTCTACATTCCTCAGGACTATTCATAATATTGCAAAGCCACTTGCCGTCTTCCACTTCCAGCAGACTACCAAGAAATGAAGCAATTGGTCAACACCGCAGTACATATCAGTAAACAGACATTGAAGCATACTAAAGCATCTAAAGAAGAAGAAGAGAAATCTCACTGCAGACCTAGAGCTGCCACCAAGAATCGCTTCCTAAAATTCTAAAACCCCAGAAAGATTAACCAACATCAACAAGAGATACCACTTCGCATCACCACAACTGCCTTTTTATATAACAGTCAAGCACAAATAAAAACTTTGAATTTCCTTCATAATGGAAAAGAAGTTCCTCACCAAATCAAGAAGATCCTGAAAAGATCAGAACTTTACTCAAAATGATAGTAAAGAAATCCCCAAACCTTAAGTTCAGCTTCCGAATGAGTCTTCGAACCTGAATTCAAACCTGCCAAACACCACCACGTAATTTAACACCAAAACACTATTTATTCGAACAAAAAAAAAAGCAAATATACATATCATCAAAATACCACTGCATCGATTACTCTCCAACACAACCGCCGACGAAGTCGTCACCTTTAACGAATCCTCCCTCAACTCCTCCGCCGTTGCTAACTCGCCGAGTCGCTGTAACTCACTTTGTCCCCTCTCCTCTTCATCGTACTCTTCTTCTTCTTCATCTTCCCGTAAGCTGCCGTTTGTCTCATCTTCACGTGGTACTTCATGCTCCGCTGACACGTGGAGAGCTTCAAAGCTCCCACTTTCAGCCATGGCCGAGTATCTCTCTCTCTCCCCTCTGCACAGAGAGTAAAAGTCACAAGCAGTTACAATAGAACCCGAACGTTTCGACCCGGAACCTGTACGATTACGAGAGATTGTATCTGCAAATCGGGTCGAGTCAAGATCTTATTAGAGAGAGAGAGAGAGAGAGTGGTGAAGGTACATTTATATTATATTCCCGTGTCTTTGACCGGGATTGACTCAGGTGGGAGATAACAGAAGCCGTTGATATCTCCGTTACCTTTGGACCGACTCGACTTTTTCTTTAACGGCGCAGAGCAGATGGCCGTTTATTACCAGTTACTGCTTGTTTGGACTCGGACATAGTACCTACTGACATGTTCATGTCTTTTTTTATTTAATAATTCTAATTATAATGTTGGATTTTGTTATTATTGTCTCTCTTTTTTAATTCTTTAATGATATATGTGAATTTTTTATTTTTCAGAAGAAATAATCTTGTACATGTTTCAAAATATGTAAGAATACTAATGACCGAAGAACGGGTTTGAGTCTGGATTTGAGACAACACCCTGAAGGGGTATGGCTTGATGGTTAAGAGTGAGGCTTGACTTTGGTTAAGTCCTAGGTTCGATTTCATGCTAGCTCCTTTTATAAGAGCCTGGGCAGCCGAGGTTTACTTGTAGATGGAGAACTAGTTGGGCCCTCAATGATGAGGTGCGCTCGCTTAGCTCGCCTATAGGGTGACGCGCCAGTTATACCATCAGAGAAGTGTACCATTTTGGCCCGCTTACAAGGTTTCCTCGAATTCCAAAAAAAAGATTTGAGACAACTCAATCTAACTTAAATCATATTTTTAATTAAAAATATAAAATAGTATTATTTTACTTATATATATCGGGTTTTAAACCTAACAACTTGAATCCAAACTCGATCTAAAGCCCAATTTTCTAAATAAGATCTGACTCGAGCCCAATTGCCATTTCTAGTTCCATGTCACACATGAATTGTTTTCCATGTAAGAAACACGAAACTCCAAGAAGACGGGAGGTTTTTTTTCTTTGTTTTAATGTGTCTAACTACTTAAATTATAGAATTTACTATTCAAACCACAAAGCTTTAAGGACAAATTTTATAAAATTTGGATACTTATATAATGATTTTTAATATTTAAACACTTATTAGAATAAAATAGTAATTTCAATTTAAATATGATATATATTGTATAAATACTTGAAAATGCAATCATTATTTTCTATAATGTATTGAATAAATTGTCAAATTCACTTAATAATCATGTGTTTTAGATCAACTCTTTAGTAAATTAACAACATAAAATCAAATAACAGACTTAATTCCAGTAAAATTTATAGATTTAATATAATCGACTAGAATTCAGATCTGGAGATCGAGTTTAAATAATCCGAACTAGTTTATATCGGTTAAATAAAATGACATTATTTTAATATCGATCCTTGCTCGACTAGAATTTGAGTTTTGAGTTTAGGTATGTTTGAAGCTAAATTTAAAAACATGTCACATGCCTTTATTCATCACAAAGCAACACAAAAATTAAGTGATAGGAATTGTATTGTATATATAAATCTTGTTGAGGACACAGTTTTCCCCAGTAAGGAAATCGGCTCCTTCATTTCCCTCCATCTCCAATATTACAATCCTCAAACAAGTTTTAACTTACACGCCTAAAATAAGTCTTTTAGAACAGTTTCTTGTACATATGCATAGTAGAATCCATTGTTAGCCATCAGCAGTAGCTAATGCACAGCATCATCACATTCAGTTTTTGGGACCAATGTCCTTAAGGGTACAAATCTGTTCCTCCCCCATTGCAGACATGACAGTCACCACAAGGTCTTTCCCATCAGCAAACCCATCTTTAATCTAACACATTAGACAAATTCATGAGAAATTTCAGTTCTTGGTGAGCAAATTCATCAGATTATTACAAAGCACTCAAATCTCAAACTTTTGCACCAACACGCATCGCAACTGGGAAGGTATGAGAAGGGTAAAAGGCGGTACACACCTGGGTGAGCAGATTTTCGTCGGTGGGAAGCCTCAGGTCATCCTTGGTGTTACCATTTTCAGTTAAAAGACTCACCTGAAAGATGATTGAACCAAATCAATTGTATTAAAACATATGTGTATATCTACTAGTATCAACATGAGAATAACAAAGTACTTGATTTGATACCAAACCCCATCTTTCAGTGTTTTGAAGAAAGTTTCACAGTTTTACATTCTTTAGAACACTAATGTTTACCACTTTTATAAAAAAAGATGGATGACATTAAAAATGCAAGTTTATAGTTGAACAATATCATACTCCAAAGCTCATGCCGTGGAATAGGAGTCAGCGCGACTCATGAGGGAACATGTGTTGCATGAATAAAAAGGTTGTCTGAATAAAGAGGTTACATTTGAGGCCTCAAACTTTGTTTCAATTGAAGATTTTATGAAAGCATATTTCAGGTGGCAAAACTAATAACTTACAAATCCATCTTCAGAGATATCAATAAGCTGATAATCAGTACGGTTAACATGGGGAACCTGGAAAAAAGAACTGAATCAATAAAAGAAAAGCAATCCAACGAGCCTTTGCAAGAACAAAAATACATATTAAAAAAAATAGAAGAGATATATGTGGAAAATAGCATTACATCACAATTGTGAGATGAAGGGACAATATCTTCGAGCTTTTTCCCATTGAAGATATCAATCCCTACAAAGTGGCACTTAGCATGTCCATGCTTGCCAGTCTTTGAGGTGGAAACCTCAACAACCTGTTCCAGGCAAAAGAAAGTTGGAGTAAGTAATAGAAATCAGGAAACTTCTTCAAGTGATCCAGCCCATAAGAGCACACCCTACAGAAGCAAATCTGATGGGCATAGACAAACAAATTACACAGCAAATGTCTAACAACACAACTACATAATCGCACCCTCTACTTGGAGATTTTAAGAAAGTTGCCTCTGAGTTACGTAAACTCATATACGAACTGCTATAAATCCACTTTTTGCCTGTAATGAACATCCAACAGCTTTAGTTATACTCACAGAACATACGGCATGCACCTATCCGTCAAATCAGCACTTCCAAACGAAAACCTCAATCCAACTTCAATTTCAAATGTTCTATTTGGATTACGAATGTAAAAAGGAGATAGTTTTTGGTCTGGGGTCTAAGTTAGACCAATTGGGCTTAAGAAAGCGTATACTACAGCACATACAGTAAAGATTTGTTGACAGCCCCACGACCTCTATGTGAATCTAAGAAGTTTAGTATCTTAACTTGAGAAAACTCATTAAATTAGATTGTCACAACAGGGATTTAAATTAACTCTACCATCAACATCCAAAACCACCATAAAGTTGTTCACGAAACCAAAGGGACGCAAAAACCTCCCAGATTACAGTATAAACACGCAGACGTCCTCGTAACGCGAATCTCAACCAAAAGAACCAACATTAAGACCAAATTTCCCAAATATCGAATCATCAAAGATTACAAATTTCCATCAATACACAGCATTAGCACCAATTCCAACTTTTCCTCAGTACCGACAAACAAAACAACGGAAAAAATCCTCTTAAAACTACTCCTAGGCCAATCATAAACATGAATCAGCAATACCGAGAAAAAAAAGATTGACCCAATTGAGAACTCATAAAAAGAACAAAAACCCAGATAAGAATTCAATTAGAACGCACCAAAATGAACCGAAAACGAACGAAAGCAGTACCTTGCAAGGACGATTCTTGATGACGATGTAGCCATTCTTGCGAATTGTGCCAGCTTGCTGGGGAAAGGTCTTGGATGCTCCAGCATCGGCCTTTGATTCGAAGTGGTGATCGTCGTCTGACATTGTCTCTATGGTCTTCTCACTCTTTGTCTGTTTGTTTCCAGAGAAAATCAACTTAGTTTTTTATTCTTGCTAGGTCACTACCAGTTTTATGGAGACTTGATTGGTATTATATTCTTTAGATTCTTGATTAGTTCAGATAAATCCTAGCCGTTGGATTTATAATTTAGTTTTTGCTTCTGTGTCCTTTTTTCCTTTTTTATATTTTGTTTCTCATATTTGTCTTTTTTAAGAAGATTAAATATTTAAATATCATATCTTCATGATTCATGACATACAAATTTTAAATTTCAAAAATTGTTTGAAATTTTATATATTACAAGCAATGATTAAAAAACCTAAGAAGATTGGTTTGATTGAAAAAAAAATTAATTCGTTCAACTTTTTAGCTCGGTTTTTAATTTTTTAGTTCAACTTACTTTAATAACTTTTTTTTGTTAAAAATTGATAAGTTTATTAATTAACCAGTCAGTTTTTATAAATTAATACATTCTTATAAACTAAAATAAATCAATTAATTTTTATTTAACAATTTCTTTTCTAATTGAACTTCAAAATTTTCATTCGACAAAAACAATTTTTTTTAGTCAGATTTTAAATTATCTAATTTTATTCAATATATATTTTAATTTTTAGTCAATTTTATAACAATCAATTGAACCTTTGAAACATTTGTTAGAATTTACACAGGTCTAAGTAAAATTCCATCATAAGATCAATTAGTAATTGATAGAGTAGCCTACTAGACTTATATGTTGATTTTCTTTCCTCTCTTTCTGAATAAACTCCCATTCTTATACAACAACCTTAAACCTTTTATTTTATCGATCTAACTTCTGGTCTTGTTTTTCAAATGTTGATTACAAGAATATAAAATTTAGGGCAAGGCATTTCATACTATCTTTGTTAAAATGTTGAAACTACTTTTTTTAATGTAAAATTTTATAAATTTCCAATAAGAAGTTCTAACTCATTTTAATCTTTAAAAAAATAATTAGCTAAGAGTAAAAATATGTATAAATTTGTAAATATTTTTTAAATCACTTTATTACTTTATTTTAATTGTAAAGTTAACAAATAATTTATTTAAAATATATAATTTATAAATTATTACATACTTCTTATAATTTATTTTAGACAGCTCTAATATTAAATATTATTATAAAGACATAAAATATATTTTATTAAAATAAATTAAATTGAAAGTGGAAGAATATAAGATAAAAAGAGGATGCTCATATCACCAATAAAAAGGAATAATTCCAATATACTTATGGTTGGAAGATTATTTTAAGTAAAAATATTTTTAAAAATTATTCCTCATTTTTTCAGTTACTTTGTTCCGACTTTGTTCTATTAAATCACATCCATATATTTATGTGAGATCTACATAAATATGTTGATAAGATTTAATAGAACATGATAACAACACCATATCCGAAACAAGAAATCTAATCTTAAAAGATTTTTTTTCGGATAGAATAATTTTATCTTTTTTTTTTATTTGTCAACAGTTATATGATATGATTACCTGAATATTTCTCACTGTAGTTATCATTGATGACCACTGTTTAATGATGTAAGTTTCTTAGGTTATGAAGAAGAAGAAATGAGAAAAGCATAAACTTTTTAGGCATGGCTTCTAAGTTCTTGAGCATGATGATGGTGCTGACATTTGAAACTCAGTACACTCATTACTTCAACCAATTGGTGGCATTGGAAACATCAATTTAACTTTCATTCACATGGCATCCAAAGTTTATTATAGCAAATGGCAAATTTTGTTCTTTGATCGAAATTAACCTAATTTGAAGTTAACAGATTTGATGTGAATTAATCAGGTCAAACTTAGAGTTTTTTTTAATTCAAATTTTAGATTCCAAAATTCAAATTTTTAATGAAAATAACATTATTATAAATTTTTAAAAAATATTTAATCGAGTTTGATCTGAATTGTCTATCAAGCTCGAACTCAAGTTTGGAGCTAGCTTGACCCAGACCTCAATTCGACCCTGTTCATTGTCAAACCTTTAAAGGTAACACATAAAATTTATTTTGATTAGAGTTAAGATCAATTTCAATTAAAAAAATAAAATTGAAAATTTTTCAACCTAATTTAAAAACACAAAAAATGAAATTATTTTATTGAATATGATGACTCAAAATGTAACTTAAAACTCTAGCTTTTTTTGTTTAATTAAAATTTGATTGAATTCAAAAAAATTTAACATATTCAATCAAATTATTTGTAAATAAGAAATAAAATATTAATATGATTTAATTCATTATCATTCTTAATTTAGAACCTAAAATTAAGGATAATATACTTGTATTCGAAGTTTAAGTTAAAAATTTGTGTGAAATTATTTGATTTATAATAACAAAAATGTAGCATTTCAATTGAAAATTAATTTAAAAAGTACTTAAACTTTGGATTGGTTTGGATTTGACAGCCTAAGTCTAAATCCAATTTGAAGCCCAAAATTTTAAAAAAATCAAATTCGACCCGAAACTCGATCAATTCAATTCAAATCAATGTTACCTAAAACAAAAAGATATATACATGTAGTTTTCTAAGTTTATCGGTGAAAAATTCTACTAATCTAGGAGTAAATGAAGAAGAGTCTTCATTTATTTACGTGGTCTAACAATTTCATGTAACCTCATAGTATTAGCACCTAATGTTAAGGGGAAATAAAAATGAAAAATAACATGTCATGGAAGAAAGAAAGGTTCATCTAATGTGATGACTCTTTGTGCACACCAGACACTATATCACCTTTATAATAAACTAAGTGAGATCAAACCATAATTTACCACCTTATTATTATGTTGGGCTGAGGTGTGAGAGTACTTGGAGTGGGCAATTCCACCTTTGCGAGTGTAAGAAAGGTTAACTCTTTTAGTTCCTGCGACTCATTTTTTTGTCAGCTTTTGGTAACGAAGAGATTCTGAGTTCACATGGCAGATGGGCACAGCTAGAACATGACAATGTAAGATGATCAGATAAGCTTTCTTTTTCTTGTCAAGAACTGCTGATAAATCTCTGCGGAGTCCTGATTCATCACAAGTTCTAAGAAACAAGAAGAGTCCAAATGATGCTTCACAACCTGACCAATCACCATACTCCACACAGCACCAATCCATACTCTAAAACCAAAAGATCTGCAGAATTTATTTTCATGGCTACAAATGTTGTTGGACACAATTTCCTGTGCATGTCTTTAACACCAAACACATGTCGTCTTCATTGTTAAGGTAGGAATCCAAGAACCCATTTATGTTCTGACACAGGTCCATCCCCATTTTAAAGGCATTTTCTTTTTACTTTTTAGCACCAGCAACCGTAAGGACCACCATGCCAGTGACCGCTCAACTTGCCCGTTAGAGTACGCACGGGTGTTCATCATGCAAAGGCACCGTTAGTTAGTTGCTTTCAGTAATAAAACAGTTCGTTACTTTTCATCTGTCACTTGTGAGCAGAAATCAGAAAGTGTGAATCTCGAGCAGAGGAGAAAAGCTCAAGTTCCAATACTCTACTCTAGGAAGACAATGAGTCGGAGCAATATTCAAACTCAATCCACTCGAATGGAATCAGTTTTGTCAACTCTAAATGAAATTGAAAGCTCTTTAAGTTCTAGTTCCAGTACATTGCTGATGAATCTAACAGATGGTAATGAGTCAGAAGTAGTTTTATCAACCATGAGTTGAGTTGAAAGCTATAGTTTCATTACATTGTTGATGAATCTAAGAGATGGTAATGAGTCGGACCATTTTGCACGATCCAAACTGTAAAGAAGTTTGGCCAAATTCTAGACCGAGACTAAAATAATGTTAAAACTCAATGAACTCGAACCGAACTGAATTTACCAAAGCTCGTAAGCTCCATTTCCCGTACATTGCTGATGCAAGAAGTTGAAAGGTTTTGAAAAGCTGCAAACTTTTCATGAAACGATTACTAAAAAGACATGGAAGAAAAAGTTATGATAGCTTCCAAGCATAAGCTCTCCTGTTATACAAATTAGAACTTTTATAAATGCAATGAAAAGAGAAAAACAGAAAGAGGGTCGAAGCCAGACTTTTCAAGGAATAATATACAATCTCCTCCTTCACTACCAGGACTGGAAAGGGGCAAAAAATAGATAACGCGTTAATAAAACAAAGGGATGCTGTTCATTTCAGTTTGCTGATCACTGATGAGTTATTGGCTCAATATCTTTTAAAAGTCCAACTATTTGTTGCATGCTTGGTCGCTTTGTTGGAAGATCAGCTGTACACAGATATCCAATCTTGAGGGCCTCTTCCATTTCGTAATCTGATCCTGTATCACGTATCTTTGGATCAATAGCTCTCGAACTTTGGTTCCTTCTAACCAGTCCTCTAACCCATCCAACCAAAGTTGTTTCTTGTTCATCAGGATAATCATCTTCAATTGGTTTTTTCCCTGTAATAAGTTCAAGCAGAACAACTCCAAAGCAATATACATCAGACTTTGGGGTCAAGCAGTCACTATCTGGATCAGAAAACTCTGGAGGGACGTAACCAGGCGAGCCGCAAGCAATCTCTTCATCTAAGCCATTACCAAACACCTTGTCCAGTCCAGAATCAGATAACCTTGGCTCCAAGTTGTAGTCCAGATAAACACTACTAGCTTTCACATCCCTGTGTATAATTGGTGGTGAGCAGCCATGATGAAGGAATGCCAAAGCACGAGCAGTGCCGAGAGCGATCTTGTGGCGAAATCTCCATGTTAATAGACCTTCCGAGCCAACATTCTCAGATCCTTGATTGCCATTTTCTTCCCACGTATCAGTGCTCCAATCTTCAGTTGCTTGAACCCCAAGTGGTAAATCATGGAGCAAGTTTTGCAAGTTCCCATTCTCCATGTACTCGTAGATAGCAATTCTTTGATCCCCAGCTAAACAGTATCCTGTCAATGGAACAAGATTTGGGTGCTTAATTCGACCGAGATACTCCAGCTCCCTTGCTACTTCTTGATCAGTCAATGTGGATCCATGGACCAAAACCTTTACAGCTACATGAATCCCACCAGGAAGAAATCCCCTGTAAACTGGCCCGAATTTCCCTTCAGCTAAAAGGGTTCCTCTATCAAAATTAGAAGTTGCAGATAAGAGGTCAGCAAATGTGCTATTCAGCAATGGCTTCTCAAAGATCACCGCAGGGACTGATGTTGCATGCTTAACATCAGCAACCCATGTCGCAGAATCCGTTTGGAACGAGAAGGGGCCTGAGATATGCTGTTCTTCTGTAAATGAAGTTTGCTTCACTTCCCACCTTCTGGACTTCCTTCTGAAACCAAAAGCTAGAAACAGTAGACCAACCAGCAAGCAGACCATAGACATTGTCAACAACAAAGCCAGCTTCAGTCCTTTGTGGTTGGTAGATTTTCTTTTGAATGGATTTGCAGCAATTGGACAGCTGTTCGTTGATCCAGAAAACAGTGATTGGAGGGTTTCAGGGGTGAACCTTGAAGCGCAAAGGGTAAGGTTGTTGTAGGAAAAGTTGAATCTTTCCATACAGGGAAGTTTCTCTACAAGAGAACCTGGGATTTCTCCACTTAAATTATTATGTGAAACATCAAGAACCCGCAGGGTTTTGCCACCTAATACAGGGATTTGGCCACTAAGATGGTTCTCAGAGAGATCAAGTGTATGCAACTCAGTCAATTGATCTAACTCGCCAGGAATATTACCAGTTAGATTGGTTTTTGACATGTTAAGATACTCTAAACTCTTAAGCATATATGTGTGAGGAAATTCATGGCTAACAAATCTGTTAAACGCAAGGTTAAGGTACTTGAGATTGTGGAGATCAAAAAGACTAAACATTTCCCCACTTAGTTGGTTCTCTGAGACGTCTAGACGTACCAAACTGGACCAATTCTCGCTAGAATTGAAATGTACCTGAGAAATGTTATCATGAAATTGGTTCCTGCTTATGTCCACCACCTCTAAATGTTCTTGAAACACTCCCATTATTGAACCTTGAAACGAATTCCCAGATATATTGAGGCTGGTGATGGAGTTCATCTGTGAGAAATCTGAGCTTTGACCAGAAATCTCATTTCCCGCGAGGTTTAAGCTTTTAAGTTTGGGAAATGCAGCTCCAAAACCAAGTGGTAAAGACCCACTAAGCTTGTTTCCTGAAAGATCCATGAAAGACAGTGACTTGCAATTTGTAATTCCTAATGGTATGCTTCCCTCGAACCCATTTCGATCGAGTTTAAGAAAGCTCAAGTTAGCCAGAGAACTGATAGTCGCCGGGATTTCGCCAGTGAAAAGGTTGTCTGATAGATCAAGCGTTTCGAGCACACCGAAATTGCCAATGTTGCTGGAGAGAGACCCAGAAATCAGGTTCGAAGAGAGCTTGAGGACCTTGAGAGATCCTAAGCTCCATAAATCTGAGGACAAGGCTGCTATTTTATTGTCTCCAAGATTCAAAGATTCAAGCTTGCTCAGTTTACCAATAGTGTTATCAGGAATTTTACCAGAGAGGCCCAGACCAGAAGCCACTAACTCGATGACATGTTCTTTGTTGGCATCACATGTCACTCCTCGCCATGAACAAACTGGACCATCAACGTCGTTGAGTGCAGTAAAGACTGAACCCATGTTCTTGAAAAACTCGGACACGAAGAAACCATCTGTGTTGGGTTGTTGAGAAGCTAAAGATTGGTTGAAGAACAGAGCAAGAATCATAATAAAGCAAAGGACCCTCAAACCCATTATCTCTTGGAACCAAACAAGAAAAACCAAAGAGGTAAAAAGAAAGAACTATTGGATCAAAAACCCCACACAAATACGTCAAAACCTTTCTGGGTCAATCTCATGCAACTCCATGTTCACACCACCTTGAATTGTGATGCTGTCGTATTGACCACGAAGGACCAAAACTTTTGAGGCCAAAAACATCAAAAAGTGGAGGATTTGAGGAGTGTCAAAGTTTCGGAATTCCAAAACAGAAGAATGTTAAAAAGTCTTTTGTCGGGATTTGCAGATTAGAAGAAGCCAACAACCAAACTAAAGCAGCACCTTTGTCTACTGTGCAGAACATGACTTTCTGCTGTACTTTTCTAACATAACACCCATAACAGCCTCCTCACTTTTTGCAATTTTTTGTCCATAAACAATAGACATGGAAGCTGTGAAGTTGGTGACGGGAACTAACAAAAAAAAAGAAAAGAAAAAACAGAAAACAAGACAATCTAAGAAACAGAGGAGAATCTTTAGAGTGGACAGAAGCTGAGATTCATAAATGGAGACGGTAGGCGATAGAAAAAGAGCTACTTTTTCTGGTGAATGAATTTATCAGTGTTGTTAGTTGGGGCATTCAATGATGCTTCTTCATTGACTCCTACTAATTTTCTTAATCTCCTTTCCATGTTAATGGAGCTGGTTCTTCCTCTTAATGTGTTATTAACAGTAATCTAATCAAATTTTGCAGTTCTTTTTTTGTGCATTATGAAAAAATGGGTCATAGGAAATCTGTGCCTCTCTTCTATTATAGAAATTGGGCCCGAGCCTAGCCCGCTAAGGCTCGACAAGTATGAACAAAATGACATTATTTTAAAATTTATTTTTAAAAAAAAATTCTACTCAATCGGCTGGGCCCGATTAAGACCCTATCGTGCCTGGGCCTAAGCTCCGTTCGGGTCCGTTGTCATTCTTATTAATAAAAATAACCTCTTTCATCATATTTTAAATTCTTTAATTATATTTAATATTTATTTGATTTTATGACAATTTAGTACCGATTAAATCTTTTAAACCTTATACTTTCTATCTTATCGGTTTAACTTCCGATTTCATTTAAAAAACATTAGATTTAACAACCCTTTTCAGGCTGGATTTGATTTCATATTGATGAGAATTAAATAAGAAGGAAGCCACAAATAAATGATTCTGCATTGATTGAGAATGAGGAGTATCAGAAAATCAACCGATGGAGTTGTTTATGATCTTGTCTCTTTATTTATTTTTTAGTATTCATGCTCTTGCCAGCAAAGCTTATTCTTTAAGACAATGTTCATAATTAACAGATAGAGCAGTAGCGTGAAGTACAGCAGAGACAGAACTGTCGTATGACTTTAGTAATATGTTCCAGAGTTTTGATTTAATATACCGAAATTAGAACAAACACGAATTCAAGTTTGTCAATTTTTTCTCTCAAACTCGAACTCCAATCTGACTCGATTTAAATTGTAAACAGTCAAATGTATAACTATCTCAATGCAATGGGAAGAGCTTGTGATGCAGGCAGCAACAATAGCTACCTTAATCTATGCTTCAGAATGTTTGTGTAGTTAAAAGGGTGTAGTCATATGATCTTGACAGCTTTCAACGTCAGATAATGTTCCATCTACAACCATACTCCAAAAAATGGATTTGAGGGCCAAACCTGGTGGATATTAGTTATTCACCTTCCACTGTCAGCTCAGGCTCCAATGGTCCTGAATTCAAGTCTTTTTAAGGCTAAACCTGCTGGATATTAATTGCAAATGTTCTGCTGACCAACTAAATCAACAAATGCATGATGTGAGAGCCATCCTTCAACTTTTAGTTAAGATATGTTCATGATAAATCTAAAGTGCTATGGGGCTCTTGAGTTTGTCCCAGAATCAGAACCTGTTCAGAGAAGCTCATGTTTGAACCTTCCTTTCATGGAGTTCAAAAGGAACCCCTTCATACTTTCCAGGAATTCCATCACTTTTCCTCTCCAACAACAGTCCAATCAAAGCCAACAAAAAATGATTAAATGACACTATGTAGATCTTCAACTGAATAGAACATATAAAGGACCAAATTCTCTGCTCTTTATATTAGGAACAATTCAGAATCCAGTTCACAAATCAACTACAGCCTCAATTATTCTGCAAAGTGGATAAAATAGTCTAACAATTATGTAAAGACCCACAGAACAAAACAAAACTGTGACATTACAAAAATTCTAGCTAGGCTCAGGAAAAAAGAATAGATATTTCTACATACAACATAGAACGCATAGAGAAGATCATTGCCAGTCATCAAACATGTGAAAGTTCATATCCTGAATGGTTGATTTGCGGAGTTAAATCGGTTAATCTTCGCTTTCTTAAGTTGTGCTTTTTTGGTTGTAATTTCCTGGAAAGGATTTGGACCTCCAAACTGGTGCTTGAATTGTCTGACCTTCTTTCTCTTTCCCTGATCGTATTCTTCATCCCTGCATAAGATTAGGTATGCACAAGTCCATCACAATGTTGATACAAATCACTCAAAACTACATCGATGAACAACTCCAGCTCCGTCCTTTTATGTGATCATACTCTTTCCATGTTATGTATGAAAAGCTTTCCAAAAACGTTTTGCCCATGAGTGAACTTTAAATCACAAAAGCTTTGGGAGAGCAAAAATTTGCTCAGTGATTATGACCAAAAAATCAAATCCTAACAAGCAGACAGGCGACAAGCTAAATTCTCCCAAGTCATGAGAACCCAACTGATGGACAATGTGATCAATTAGCCATGATATAATAAGATTGAAATGCCAGCTAAGGCTAGAACATTTTATACTAAGTTCCAATAGAAGACAAGCTTATAGCTCCCTTAACAAATCAAGTCCTTTTTAACAATCTAAAACAAAGAAATGCTCATTTTGCCCAAGGATCATCTTAAGATACAATTATAAAAAGGGGAAAGAGCTTACCACTCATCCGGTACATAGCCAATGCGGAAATTTTGTGCAACATTAGATTCTAATATAACAGATGAAGGCAATTCAATACCATCCCAGCATGCAACTGTTAGAAAGGAAGACAAAGAAAAATGATTAGCAATGTGAAACTGAAGAATAACAAATGTTGACCAAGGTATTCATTTTGAAACAACAAAAAGCAGCTAAGTGAAAAACACAAATTGACACAAATGACTGGGGTAGACAGATGGCATTACCAGTTCGCTCTTGCACATCTCGAGTAGGTATACTTCCTTCCTCTGAAACATCTCTGCTGCAATTTTTAGCATAATCCAGTTTTCTTGCACCCTGCTGACTTGGAACAAAATTTGAGATAGAAATATTTTGTTGCTTATTTGTTGCCAGAACAGCACCATTGTCACTACTTCTTGCTGTTGCTTCTCCGATAGTGATATCTGTAAGGGAGTCATCACCAACCTTTGGTACAACAGTTACTTGTTTAAGATCTGATGCATGACCCTTTCTCTGAGCATCCTCTGAAGGTGACATGTTCAACGTCGAGGATTTCTTGGATGTAGATGGCCCTGCCTCTGAAGAAACACAATTATTATCCAACAACTGTTCTTTAAGAAGATTCCGAGTGTCTAAAGAATATTTTTTGCTCCTCTTATGTTTCTTCTTCTTCTGTAGTCCCAAGGATGCCCTAAAGAAACTTAAACCAACATGGATTCTTGAGATTTGACACTTCTTAAACTTTCGTTTAAATTTTCTACAAACAGTTCCATCAGAAGCTTTTCCATGTAAGCATAAATTTGACACAACTAAATCCGTTGATGATTCCATTGGCTCATGTGCACTTCCTTGATTAGAATTATGAACCTGATCACTTGGAGCATTCCCAGCAGCTCCGTCATTGGGGGGACAATCACCCTACACATGGAAAATAGGCATGTTAAAACTTGGCCAACTGAATCTCCTCCATAAATTTCAAGAAGAATAGAGATGTGTAATCACCTCACTCCTTTCATTAATACTTTTACATGGAAATATTACAGAATCTGTTTTATTCAATATTGGAACATTGGATTCCTGACATACAGCCGCCTTTGGGGCGTTGACTGCTTTTTTACCAAATAAATCTCTGGGTGAAGCTTCACTTGGAGCACCAGCGTCTGAGATAGAATTGATCTGAATATATAACATATCCAAAAGTTAGAAATCAAAAATAAAAGCGGTGTCATTAGACATTACAGCATTAAACATCTGGTTACCTTTTGTGGAGTCTCCCTATGGTCACTGGCTTTTGCTCCAGTCGTTTCAGTAGCGTTTTCAATTTTAGAATTGTCATTGTAATTTAGAGATGGAATTGAAGGTGACAAGCATTCTCCCTGCTGTGGGTTTTTGGAAGAATCCACTTTGGATGCCTTATTCAGCAAACCTACACTTGGAGTAGGACCCACAGCAACTTCTTGTTTTGAAGCTGGGCAGGCAGCCACCATGACACTATTATTCTGCAGGGATAGTTCCTCTTTTGAAAGGATTTTGTTTGAACTCCGAATCAATGCCTCCTTGTTATATGCAACAGGAAAGACTCCAGCATTTATTCCACTATTGGAACCATTATCTGCAAGTTGCTTAGAAAATTGCTTGAGAACTGAATTCACACTGTTATTGCTGACATTGTTTTTCACAATTTCTTTCTGAAAAATATCAACTGGCTTTCTTGGGGCAATGTTCTTTCTATCACGAACATAAAACAACATATAAGCCTTTTGTTCTAGAACAGTCTTCTCACTAACTTGGCGAACCTGTTCCATCAAATTATATCAAATAATCAGTAGCTTCTACGAACAAATAGCACTGAAAATCGCACTCATGCTAATTTGGGATTCTATGCATAGGTTATTAAAAATTCAACAGTTTCTGACCTGATTGTCATTAAGGAGGTACCACATACCACTTGATGTGCGGACATAGCAAACATAATGGCCAGAATGCGTATTATGACCATAATGTACCAACACCCCATAAAGGCTGTACTTTAGATCTCCTTCCTGCCAAGCAGAAAGGGAAACTTAGTATCTTACACATTGTTCCAGTATCTGCAGGGACGAGGATCTAATGCATTATCCCAATATCTATACTTCAAAACTCTAAGTAGCATGACCAAGTCTTCTTAAAAATGGTAACAGAGACCCACTGAGATTGTACATTGAGTAGAAATTCTCATCAGATCAACAAGACTGCTAAGAATCAAGCTGCAAAATCCACCAGAATAAGAATCATCTTTGATTATTATGAAAAATCATTTCATTCACCCATCAGTGCCAACAGAAAAAATGGTTAAGTGAAGCACTGGATGATGTAGCAATTTGCATCTTGCCCCAGCTTAATACCCTAAAGAAAGTTCCCAAAACCTGGGCCAGTTTTGTAAATAATTGTTCCTGCAGATCATGCGAACAAGAAATTCCCAACAAAGCAAGAAATCCCATAAGGTAGGGTATAACATGTAATGGAGGAGAAGGGGACGGGGAGGGGGGAGTAAAGTGTTTGCGAAAGGCCTCATTTTGTTATACTCATTGAAGAATCAGTATAAGCTTAATATGCCAAGAGAAGACATCTAATGCTAGAATTAACATAATTGAAAAAGAAGATCACTCACGTAGGAACCACTAACAAATGGTTTCATGTCTAATGAACGATCAAATGAAACTTTCTTGTCAACTTTCCGTCCAGGATCATGTGCATGAAACCGCTTTAGATGGATGGTAAGCACATAAGGCGCCTTGTGAACAGTAAGTCTTTTCTTAGCTCTCACTTTCTGCTTGCATTTCTGGCATTGATATTGCTTCTCACCTCCATCTAACAGTTCTGCAGCAGTAAAGTTTCGAAGGGCAACAGGCAAAGTATCTGCCTTTACTATTTCAAGGCTCAAATCCAAAAATGGATCAAATTTGTTGGAGCAAAAGGAACATTGCTGGCATTCGACCTGAAATATTACCACGGAAAAAGATATAAATTCATGTGTAGAGAAAAAAAATTAAGGTCAAGAAAAGGGCCACTTTAAGGTCAATTTTCAGTAAATGAATTTCAAAGAAAGTGAAATGTACCAAAATTACGATTTAACATGAATCCCACCAACTAATGACATCATTAGTCATCAAATAAGTTTACTAACATTATTCCGAAGTCCAGGTATTCAAATTGGATAGATTATAGCTAGAAAATCAGGACAAAAAGTTACCTGACTACAGAGGCGACCACCAAAGATTCTGTGTACCAAACTCTTTTCATAAGCAGCGGGGGATTCAGTGGGCACTCCAGAAGGCAAGCAGCATCTATGCATTGATTCCAATAAATTCACCATGTATTCATGTGCATCCTCCTGTCTGGCATTTCTAAAATTCCGAGATATGCCTAATATTTGGTCAAGAATAACAAATCACGAAACACAAAAACTGTAAAGAGTAATCTGCCTATCAGGACTTTGGAGTAGCTTTTAGAAGCTGCACAACTAAGGAATAACACATTTCAGAAATAACTCCATCAATAAATAGCGTATTAAACAATTTACAGTTTACTCCAAGGATAAGAGAAGAAATTTTTTTTAATGCAGTAATACAGAGTGAAAGCAATATCTCAATGATTTTCAAATAATAAATCTGCCTTGTGCATATGAAAAATGACTTTAAAAAATTGGGCTACAAAAGTTCTAGCTAAACAATAAAGATCAGAAATAATAATGTAAAATATTAGAAGGATACATCTCAGGTTAGAGACCAGATCCTTTGGGACTAGAGACCTCCCAGTTGATTGCAATGCACGGCTAACATGCTTCTGGATGGCACACAATGCACAAAAGCCAGCAACATGGCCTTCATAAATAAACCAAAAATATAATGAAACTGATCGGTATAACTGATTTACATTAATCAAAACATGGACATGTACAAGGTTATGTAATTCTATGAATAGAATCAAAGGGAATGGAAACAAAGCCAATCACATAAAATCTTCAAAAGAGGCAGAAGACTAAAACATAACCATTAAAGATGTAAACATTATTGTTCCCCGTAAGGTCTAAGCATTAATTAGGTAAATAAATGATACAAGGTAAGCATTTATAGGAAAACCCCAAGGGCGAAACAAAACTTTTATTTGTCAGTGCTACATTACATAAATCAATAAATCACTTGATAATTTTCTGACGAGACACTCCCTACAATGATCCTTCACAATTTTTTACAGAAATTCCTCCCCCTGAAAATTGAGAGTCAACCACTGTAAAGATGTAAAGAGCCACATGCAGTATAATGGTGTCACCCTACTGAAAAAAGAGGTCTAACTATGGTCCAAACTTCTCGGACATTATAACTTGTTATTTTTATCAAACTCCACCCCCTTTTGGTAATCATTTCTATTAACTGAGTCATAATCTTGTATAAAGAACTAGTTAAAGAGTTAATTGGGGACACAAACAATCAAATACAGGAACTACAGCTCGTACACAGATGTGTGCATGCAATGCCATTCAGCATGTCAGAATAAAGCATACGAGAGGTGGACAAAACAAAAAATGAGAGACACTCACAGGAATTTTGATGCTTGCCACTTTGCAAATATGCAGCCAATGGCTCGGTATATGTCAGGCACTGCAGCACTGAATTGAGAAAACACGTATTTCCAAGATTTTCTAAACCAGCACCCTGAAAATGCATTCACACATTCCATAGGGAATAAACAACTCGAAAGGTTGCGTATAAGCAAGCTCCAGATATTCATAAGCCAAATAGAACAATGCACTGCCAAATGACATAACCCAATCAAAGAAGCCACTAAAGCAATTGCCAACAAAAAGAATTTGATCATAGAAAACAAATGCACCGGGAGATTATTTGACAAAAAGAAAGCAATTGAAATCAAACTATTCACGGATGCAACTATCTTTATATGCCTCGAAAAAGGGAAATAAACAAGTAAAAGAAAATTCATATGAATAAAACCCACAATATTAAGTACCTAGAGATTACAGCAAATTCCCATTAACATGAAAGCCCGAGTCAAATAAAAAGAAGTAGCCAGAGGAATCATAATTTGAAATAAAGAAGTAGGTGATCCCATACAAAATAAAGCAATATGAAGAGGCAAAAAAACGTCTTATCAACTAAAACAATCGCAAAGAGTAGACAACCTTTCAATGTATAACCATGCTTGGGATAAGTTTAAAGAACAAATCTTCATCATAGAAAAACGTCTCAATATAGAAAAAAGAAAATTCTACCAATTCTCCACTAAAAAAAAACAGTCTTTAAAGAAAGAACTCACGATTCTCCTGAAAGTAATACCAAAATTGAACTCAGGATCCAACCCATTTTCCACAATATCCGTCACGTCCGGCTTCTTCGAACTCTGGCCAGGATTCAACTCCTGGGCCGGTCTTTTCCGACCAAAATCAGGGTTTAGAGTCTCAATCTGAAAATCATCGGATCTATTCTCAAACACAGAATACGACTTTCTCGCCGGATGGAACTCTATCCTCCGCAACGAAGCAGAAACAGAAGAAGAAAGTCTCATAGAAGACGATTCGTTGGCAAACTCGCCATTAGAGAGTCCGATCCTAAGCTCAGAGTTGCTACTAAGATATTCCATCTTTCGAGAAACCACCGAACCAATTCGACAAAAACAGAACCGGTTTCAAATCACTCCGTATCGAAAATGGCAATGAAAAGCCAAAAAGCCACCGTCTTTGGATACCCTTTTGCCTGTTCTTTCTCGATAGAGAAGATTAGTGGTGGAAAGAAGAAAGTGATAGACAGCGATCGGGTGTTTGGTTTTGTACGGCCTTCTCTCAGAAACAGGAGAAAGATGAGTGGCAGGAAAACAGTCTTGCTATTAAACCCTACTTGTTGCTGCTATTAGGACTTTAGTCTTTAGTGTTCTTTCTTGCATGAAATTATTTACAAAAATTAATTTGAGTTATTGACTTATTTTATAAATGTTTATATATTTAATATTTTAAAAAACCATAATATTTTATTACAACGCTTATTTTATTATTTTTCTTAAACTTTCAATGAAACTAATTAATAAATATGTATTTGTTTTAAAAAGTAGGAGTTTTTAAAAATATTACAGTAACAATAAGGATTTACTCACGCAAAATATAAAAAGGTTCAAAAACATATAATTTTATAACAATAATTAACGATTGTCATATTAAAATGCAGAATTTAAGTAGGCTTGACCTTGAGCACTGATAAGAAGGAACCTGTTTAGGGTTTATTATCGTGAAAAAACAAAATATATGTAAGAATAAAAAAGATTTTTTTTAATTATAGTATTTTAAAATAATTTATTTTCTAAATTTGCAGTCTTTTGTAGGAAAAGAGAAAATTAACTTTAGAAAATTAGAAAAAGTAAGTGCGACGCGTTTTAGGTGTTGACATTTGTCGTTTCGCGCAACGTCGTATGAATCTGGTAGGGTGAGCCTGTCATTCGTGGAAGATATTTGTAATGATGACTTACTTTAAATAACGTCTTCTAATTATTTTAATTATTTTAATCTTTATTTTTTCACACTATTATCAACTTTCAATTAAGTTATAATTTAAAAAATTATTATTTAAATAATACCAAATATCGATTATAACCACACACAAAAAAAAGGTCATGTCTAATGATTAATATAAAACTACTTTACAATATCAACAACAATACTCAGTATAAATCTTGCTAAATTGTAAGATTTAAAAAAGTTTAGTAATACGTAGTTTTACTATTAACTAATAAGGAGGTTGTTTCTAATATAAAATTATTTTTGTATTTTTAAATTATATACTTTTAAAAAATTCAATTTTATTAATAAAATTACAGACTTAAGTGATACGGAAATATAGCATTTGAGGCCGAATCCAATTAGGCCCATAGTCAACAGTTAAGCTTAGATTGATCAAGTTTTGGGCTCAATTTTAAACTTCTGAGTACAAGCTCAGATTATCATACTTGATCCTAAGTTCAATTCTTATAATAAAAATTTGTTTTTGTCTTTTTTATTTTCAAAAATAAATCAGTCTGAACTCAAGCTCGAGCTTGACTGTCTCGGGTTGAACCTAACATGGGCCCAATTTGAAACTGGCATACTGGCTGGGCCAGGTGGGTGGGCCATTGGCATCACCACCTATCAATCAGTCTGCACGTGGATGAAGTGTCTAAACCCACCACAGCAGTCCTTCAATGAATGGATCACCCAACTCTGCGTGTGCCTGTTAATGGCCTAAATTTGCTGATAACCCATCATAGGAAGTGAGCACACACAGGTCAGGTGACTCAGGTCCCCATCTCATCAGCATTATTCACCAGGTAAGTACCTGAGGCAACTTCTTGTTGAAGATGACAATGGTAGTAGTCAGACTCAGTTGTTGGTTCGGTTCGGTTCAATATAATATTCATTGCTTTCAATTTGCATACGTTTCAAAATTTGATCGGATTTAAGCTCGTATAATTAGACTTAAATTATTGCAAAATGATATTCTTATAATTGATTAATTATATTAAACCCGGGTCCATAAAAATCAAATTGAATATCAAATCCTATCAACTCGGACTAATTCTTTGACTTAGAACTAAATTTGATCTACTGAAATTAGGTCAAAACATAAATGCTATGCCTATTGTGAGCTAGTACTCATTGGACTAGTTCAAACTTGACCAAAAGCTGGTAAGTTAACTAAAAATCCTGTCAACTTGAACTAAACTTATAAATGACCCTGTCATGAGTTAGTACTCATTGGACTAGTTCAAACTTGACCAAAAGCTCTTAACCAAAAATCCTGTCAACTTGGGATTAGTCCAAACTGAAACTAATGTTATACCTAATCTTAGAATCTATGAGTGACCACAATAAGAGGTTGGACTAATTTTATCGACTTCGAACTGGTCCGATCTAAAGCGAATTGGTTCGGGAGAAATGTCATGCCTAATTTCATAACCCATGAATGACCATAGTAGGAACTTGTCTGTTAACAACTCTACACTTACTTTGGTTCATCTCATTCATGGTAAATTTTCAGGAACAGCTAGTTATCTAGAACTAGAAATGAACAAAATGAACTAGTTTTAAGGCTTGTGTCAGCAAGAAAGTATATACAATGTTTGCGTAGTAACAACGTAGTCCATTTTCAACCAGTTCAGGCAACGTTCCATAAATAAAGTACTTGATTGACTGACATCGTAACTAATTTGGTTGTTGCCTGACCTCCAGGATTTTGGCATTTTCTGCACAGATTCATAGGCCACGGCAACTAACTTGTTTTTAATAATGAAGAAATTTCCAGTTGAACATTTTTTGAAAAAAATAATTTTTTATGTGATTTAGTAATTTTTAAAATTTTTAAATTTTCATTCATATGAATTTTTTAATAAAATTTATTTTTTTAGATTTCCGTTCAAAAATAATGACAAAACATATAATATATGAAAATCAAACTGATTCTAATTAAATTTAACTCAAACTAATGATTGTATATAAATATAATAAATAATTATTTCAGATTGTATTTAATTAATTCAGGTTAGGTTTAATGAATTTGGCAAAATAGCTCAATTCATTATTTTTTTCAAAATTTTCAACCTCAGGCTCAGGTTACTTGGTTCAGCCCAACTCGATCGAAAGGTTTAGCCATTTTGAAAAATGACATTGTAAAAAAGAAAAAGTTTGGGTCGATCGGAATACTATCATCCTTAAGGTTACATAATTGAATTAGGTTATCATATCATAAAATAATTATATCGCATATTTATTATTGTTTTTTAACGAAAGTATAAAAGAATAGTATTTTCTTGAAATTTAGAAAATAACAAAATTTACAATTTTAAAGATTATAGAAATTTTGTAAATTTACGTAAAATACACCAAAACTTTATGTCTTTTATTTCATCTTAGGAACTTGTAAACAATATATTTAGTAAATTAACAACTCAAAATTGAATAACGAATTTAATCTTAATAATATTTTTAAGTTTAACATAATTTTTAAAGATAGCAGTGAATCAGGTTAAGTCAATTAATTTTTTTAAAATTTTAAAATATAAAACGATGTCATTTTATTTAGAATGATCGAAACTTAGTCAACTCAGCCTAGTCGACTGAATTTGCACCTCCTATTGTTTTCACTTTTCACTTTAGACTTACAAGTTACAATCTTCCAAATTATTAAAATAAGAAAGAGTCTCCCACTCCTAACTAAACACGAGACTTTGAATTAACAAGTACAAAAAAACAAATTCTACCGGTTAAACCAGAGACATAACAACTAACTTGAAAGAACAAGACATGATCTCTTGAGTTCTAAGATAACTTGTAATAAAATCATCTTGAAATTTTGATTGTTTTGTTGAAAAAAACCATGAAAAGAAGCTGTGGTTCAGTGACAACCGACCACATGTTTTCTTAGTTCCTTTCAAGTTTCCTTGGTTAGCAAGCTACAAAGTCATTCCCTGCTTAGAGTAGGGATGACATTTCAGGCTTAGATTCGGCTCCCAAATGATTGGAATAGGGATGGATCGAGGGAGTCTAGCAAGGAGTATAACCTCTACAAAACGTTATATATATATATATATAATAAACTAAGTAGAGCTATAACCGTTACAAAATTAAGTTCCATCCCTCTAAGACTAAAATTCTGAATTCGTTGCTGATTGGAATTGCTCGAATCTATTTGTTACAATCAATATTAAAAAAGAAAATAAAAAGGTTAAAATTTAAAAGATTAAGTCAGTATTAGACAGTCATAAAATTGGCTTAAAACTAAATAAAAGTAAAGAATTTGAAATACGACTAAAAGAGATTA
>JANZLF010000221.1:1284574-1295102 GCA_026546835.1 Erythroxylum foetidum | reverse complement strand
GTCAAGGCTAAAAATGTCACACGAAATAATTGAATTCATTTAGACAGTATTCAAAACAGTGTAATTGAATTCAATTATAATATTACAGAGTTTGTTTCAAACAGTGGAAATCAAATTTAATCCAATATCATTAATGTAATTGAATCCAAATCGTTAATGAATTTAGTTCGAAGTTTTTCAAACACCCATCGAATTTAATAACTTAAAATTGGAATGAATGTGATTAAAATGATACCATTTTAATAGAATTTATTAAATGAGGTCATTTCCAATTCATCATCTTTATATTGAAGATTTTGGTTTTAAGATAATGATTTTAAAGAAAAGCAATCCAACAATTTCACATTTAACTTATTTAAATAATGAAAGATTTAACAATAGTCTCTCTATTCTTAAAATAACCTCTCTACTAATTAAAAGTAAAGTTGTCCATTACAATGAGATTTCTACTTAATATTATTATTTTTTATTATTGTTGATAGATGATAAACAATGAAAAGAACTAACATCAAGGCAAGGTTTTTAAGTTTGGTTTGATGCAAAGCTTTAGGACGTCTCATTAAAGGGCCTAAAATGTCGTGTCATTTTTTTTTCTTTATTGCAAATAAATGAATATAAACAGCTAAGATGATATCTCACAAGTCCCTTTCTCACTCTACTCCCTTCTCTTGGGCCAAGACAGTTGACTTGATCAGGAACCAATTGAACAATTCAACACAGAATTTTTATTACAGGGCCGCCATAATCAATCTAAACCACCATGAATCACACCCATCATTCTCACAACCACCGTTGGATCTTCACCAAATCTTTAAATCTTGTAGTTTTAACGGTATGAAAACAAGGTGGGAAACAAAAGCCAAGTGGAGCCTACCGCTTCTTTTCTCTTTTTTGGTTATATAAAGTTCGAACAATGTCTGGTCCAGCGAGAGGGCAATACCGGTGAGAAGAGAGAGGAAAACGTGAAGAAAGAAATGTTAAAAGAGACAGAGAGGAGAGAAAATATCAAAGTTGATGTTTTTGAAATCTAAAAGCACCGATTCCCGGTTTGGTTCGAACCAAAATCTTTCGAAATTCAAAACCCATTTCCGAAAATCTGGTCCCCTCAATACCCAGATTTCAAAATTCAGTCTGTTGTCCAAATTCGTCCTGGTTTGATCCGTGTCCCCTGTTTCTGCTCTGTTTTAGTCTCGCCGGTATCTGCAGAGCTTAGAACAACTCAAAAAAAGCAGGCCTTTTACTTCACGTTCTTGTGGATTTCTTGTGTTTTGTCTGTACTGATCCTTGTTTAACATCTTCGTTTGTTTTGTCCCTTGATTTTGAACCTTAATATGTTCTAAAGAAACACAATCCCGCAATCTCCTCCAACTATACAGGACGTTCACTGTTTTTCTCGTTGTCCCGAAATTTCTGTATAGACTTTCAATGAGAAATTCACTTTTCCCTTGTTTTTCTCCATAGACCCTCAATCTGATACATTTTCTGTTTCGTCCGTTCTTGAACCTCCTAAACCTTTCAAATTCTCCATAAATCGGGCCATGAAAGTCCCCAAAGACGGAATTAGGTTCAACGTAGGAGGCAGAATCTTCGAAACAACCTCCACAACCTTAGCCCATGCTGGTCGGAACTCCTTTTTCGGTGCGTTGTTTGACGATAATTGGAACTTCAAACAACCCCATAGCGACTCCAACCCGAACAGTGAATTCTTCATTGATCGAAACTCAGACTGTTTCAGTGTCCTCCTCGATCTTCTACGCACCGGCGATTTCCACATCCCTCCTCACGTCCCTGAAAGACTCCTCTACAGAGAGGCCTCATTTTACGGTCTATTGGACCATGTGAGATCAGCGAAATGGGGACCATTTGACGGCAATAGACTTCGCCATGGCAGGTCCGTCACGGGCCGAGCACCGGGAGATGGGACAGCAATTCGTGCAGGCCCTGATGGTGGGTGTTGTGTAGCACATGGTAGTATGGTTCATGTTTATGATTGGATGATGGAAGAGCACCCACCAATCAATCTTGATTACCAAAGAGTGAACGATGCAGCTTGGCTTGATTCTGAGAATGTGCTCGTAAGTGCTTGTGAGAGATTGGGGCGTGGAGATGGAGGAATGGGGTTGTTTAACAGGAGCACAGGTGAGTTGAGGCATAAGTTTCAGGTTTGGCACGAGAATCAAGTTAAGAGCTTCACTGCTGGGGCGTTGAGTACAACTTGTGATCATAGAATCTTTAGCAGCTGTAAGGGAAGGAGTAATGAGTATGGCATTGGTGTGTGGGATCAACTCACTGGAAAGCAGATAGATTTCTTCTACGAGAGCCCTGGTTGGTCGCTAGGAGATGCTGACAGGTTACAATGGCTGAACGAAAGCAATTGTTTACTGGTAGCTACTCTGTTTCCAAGGAAGGACAATTGTTACATCAGCTTGTTGGATTTCAGGGCAAAGAGTATGGTTTGGTCTTGGTCTGACAGTGGAGCTACAGTTACTGTGGACGAGAAGCGAGTTCGTGATGCAATAGCCATGGAAGGTAATCATGCTATATGTGTGGTGAATGAGTACGAGGATTTGGGGTTCATGGATTTGAGGATGAATGTGGGGAGTGTGAGGTGGAGTTCGAGGAGTAGGTTGATGAAAGGGAAAATGCCTGATGAACCTTGTTATCCAAAACTGGCATTGCACGAGGGGCAATTGTTTTCTTCAATGGATGATTGCATATCTGTGTTCTGTGGTCCTGATTGGGTATTAACATCCAGGCTGCGACGTACTTACGGAGGTTCGATTTGTGATTTTTCGATTGGTGGCGACCGGTTGTTTGCTCTTCACAGCGAGGAAAATGTCTTTGATGTTTGGGAGACTCCGCCTCCTCCGGTTGTATGATTAAAGTTCTGGCCTGCCTGGTTATGTTTAGTTGCATTTTCATAAGAATGGTTTACTGGTTCACTCTTAATTGCCAAAGCCCGACCTCCAAGTTTGCAGCAGATAATCTGAGTTTTTTGTGTATAGAGTTTTAACTATCATGTAACTAAGAATGAAATATGTCAGTGGTTAGTCCTATGGTCACATATGGAAACGAAATAGGCAACTTTACTACTTGTAATGCCATATCTTAACCTTCCACAGTAATATGAACAAGGATTGCTCAGCCGAATTTCCTATGGGGTCTACTTGCCCAATTTCTAATTCTTTTCCACTTTCATATGCTTCTTTTGACCCTCTTTCTTAACATTTTGGCTCTTTTGACCTCTTCTTTACATAACCAATCTCTTGTACTTCAAACACATCCCAGATTCTTCCTCTTGAGGGGTCATAAAAGAATGGAGATTCTCATTGTGCATGTGAGCAGTTACATCAACGAAACTTCTTAGGAGATCCTAGTGTGAAGGCAGCTCACTTTGAGGAGTTGATTTACTTTAACTTTACATAAAGTTTGGAGTGGGGCTTTTACCTCATTAAGAGTATATGTTTTTCTAAGACCATGTGCTCTGCTGATAATATCTGTCAACTATAATGGCCACACCATCAAAATCCAATCTTTCAGCTTTTATGTCATCACCACTTAGGTGTTTCTGACACTTGCCAACTCTTATATTCAACTTCCCAAAATGCAAGTTCAGAAGGAACCAACCATAATCCTTGTTTGCTTTTGTATGGTTCTGTCAGTGAGGGGCAGAGAGAGATGCTATTTGCATGTGAGCAATTTAATTTGCTTAACTACTCCATAAATTAATGGTGAAGTTGGCAAACTGAAATAGCTAGTAAATTAGCTCCACTAGAACAATATCAAAGCTACTAGTTATAGAAGTTTAGCAAGCCAAACTCAGTTCAATTATTTAGTTTACATGGAGGAGTCTAAAAGCATGTACATCAACTACACTAGTAAGCACAATGTCAGTGACACCTATTTTATACCATAAACACAACCAGAACATAGAGATCATATTCAGATGTTTTAAAACAGACGATTCTTATCAATATATAATCAGATGGCAGAAGATGTTTCTGATGAGAAATGGACTCCATTTTCAGACGTGAATTCTGTCTGACAAAGCCATCTTGAGTAATTGTACTAACAGAGATCCAAACTTTTAATCTCTTCTCTGTCTGGATTGGCTTTTACCTGGTGACTCCTAACAGTGAATCCCCAGGAAGCTTCCTTCAATTTCCATTTTAAAAAACAATTTCCCATGTAGAAGATGATGTCAGTGTTGTTGGCTATGGTTAAAACTATATCATAAGACTCTGTCTGAGCAAATGGTGTTAGCATACCAAAGTTGACCACGAAAGAGGATAGAAAGGGCCAAAATATGGTAGACCCCATGACTTAAAGAAAATTCAAGAAAAAGCAGGCACAACATGCCTGCGGAATGTGACTGGTTGAGATTGTTTGAAGGCGGCGACAAGCAATGTGAATTTTTGCTTCTTATCGTAAACATGGTGTACTATCATTATCATCTTCACTAGATGCCAATTCTATGAATCCAAGTTTAGATAATGTTAGCAGAAGTCTAATTACGAAATGGACTCTAACAAGATTTTTATTTTGTTGCTTGGGAACTAATAAGCTGAACCACTGGAGTCAAGGAGATTACACATGTCATAACTAAGACTCATAGACTTGTTCAAAAATTCTGTATGCATCATTATAAACCTTGGAATGGTGCATAAATCAAAATGTTTTTCTATTCCATGACAAATAATAGCTTGAAAAGGAAAAAAAACCAATAGCCTCCGTGAGATCTGCAACGTAGTTTAAGGTTGATGATACCTTCCGGTGGCCGATCCCCCCTAGATGTGTGTGGCCTCGTATTTAAATTACAGTGGTTGAACCACCAAGCCAATGAAAGTTCAAGCATAATCAGGCATCACTCTCTTAAGGAATGTAATTGGTTGAGATTCTTGTGGGGCAAGCTGGTCGAAAGGAACATAATACTGTTCCTTATCATAGACATGGCACATTGTCATTATGGTCTTCATTAGACGCCAATTCCATGTTGCCTCATTCATATACTGCATGCATAAAATTAAAATCAGTAAGATATCAAGCCTTATAGATAAGGTATAAACCAAGATCATTGTCTGTTCTATGCAAAATGACAGTTCAATACCAATGGAATGAGTTTTTAGAGTATATCAAGAATTTGTACCCTTCCCCAATTCTCTTGAAGAGATTCATGAGCTGCTTTTAGATTATAGCTCGGTATTCTTGAAGAAACGTGATGAGGGATGTGGACATTGATATTGTGACACAGTATCTCTATCCTGCAAGGTAAAGAATGCCCAGTTTCACTCAAATCATATTAGCAACTAGTAGATTAGCTTGGAAGCCAATGCATGGAAGCAAAAACAGAGCTAGTTATGCCACCTTGTGAGACTAAGTAATAGAATTCTAGAAAGCCTATAAGCCAAGGACTTATCACATGGAGATCTACCAAACCAAGTAAACATATATGCCAAATTTATACTCTCCTTCCCTAAGAGTAAAAAACTCATCCTGCTAATTCTTTTCAGTTGCATATTGGAAATTCACATGACTTGATAAGTTCTAAGCATGAAGATGTAAACCTAGGCAGTTTCTAAGTGTTAGTATTAGAGCAGCTTAAAATGGGAAAATTGTGAATTATTATCTGAGTCACTCTCTCAGTACATTGCAACTCTAAATTTGATAAAAGGGGGTGAAGATTTGGAGAATCCACACAAGAAAATAATTATTACCAACGAGGGTAATCACAATGAACTGTTCCATTAAGCTGCGCCTGAGCTGCATTCCACTCAGATGCTGATTTGAAGGGAATGTGAGGAGCCGTATGATGTACCATTGTGAAGGTACTCATCTATAATTGAGGAAAACAACAATATCAGTTGCAAGATAAACAGACTGACATGAAGTCTATCCACAGAAAAGGAAGCAATCAATAATCATTAACTGAACTCTGGTGAAAGATGTGAATTTATGAAGTTAAAGCATGTCCTAATGTGTCATTATCCTGAACTAGCTGAGCATACCACTTTATCCTTAAATATGCGAATCTGTCTAGAGCACAAACTTTTCAGCAAAGGAATGCAACGCATGCAGTTTACAGGTATACAGAGAGGTAATTCAACTTATAATTTACTTTTTTCTTAAGGCTGTTAAGTTTGTTTTCTGAAGATGACAATCGTCATCTATAAACCCACTAAAAGTTTAATGACAAAACCAAAATTTGTGTCACAGTGAATATTATTTGAAATATGATTCCTTTTCTCCCTTTTCCTTTCAATTAAACAACAAACAGACAAGACAAGACCGTGAATGTGCTTAAATGATAGAGTTGGGTTTCTAATAAGCAACCACCAGTCATCATAGAAAAGGACCCTTCCTTTTCGACTCCCCACATATGTATAGTGCAATGACAAGTATGATAGACGTTTAAGAAAAATTGCATGTGCCTAATAACTTCCCCCTCGACACAGACGAGGAAGGGAATTCAAGGAAAAATGAAACATGTAATGTGAGAATGACTAATATAGCGCATTCATAGCTTCAAAATTATGGAGCACTTTATGTAGCAAGTTGTGTTACCCAGAAGTGATAGCCCAACCATGGCATCAGCCAAAACTTGATCCATCCCAAAATCCCAGTTTTATAGATAATCAACGGCCATCCAATTGTCATAAATGCAAAAACACATGCCAAGCTAATCTTCACTCTTTTGACTTCACTGGGTCTGAATTTTTTCAGATCAAAGTGCCAGATTAACCTGTCAGTAATCATTATGCAAAAGAATGTCTTTCGTTAAGAAGGCTACGAATACCAGGAAGTGTAAAATGTATATGCAATTGTTCTCTTTGTAGTATGATACCAGTGAGCTACAGACATCCAAGGCCGAAATGGACCATATCCATATATGATTGCTTTACGCAAAATAGGTGATGAATCAAACTCATCTTTCACAACAGGATGCCATGCTGTATCTTCATCCAACCTATGAGTATATGAGGAGCAGGTATTAGAATAGAACTCATCTTTCACAAAAGGGAACGAAATTAACCAACAGATTCCTTCTGTAGAATGATCAATTATCTTATTTCATACATACATATTTGTTTTTGCATGATGCCTATCGTGCTTAAATCTCCATGGCTCATAAGGGTATATCAGTGGCAGAAAGGCAAGAGTTCCTACAATGTCTTCCAGCAGTTTGTTCTTTGAAAATGACTTGTGAGCACAATCATGGCCTATAACAAAGAACTTCAAAATTGGGAAAAACAAAATTAGATATAAAAGACTCAGGAAGATCTATATAGAGCAGCAACTACAGTAAGAAACGATGAATCAACCGAAAAATTTCAAAAACATGAGTGTAAATAACTTACCCCAGTTATTGCAGTCCCGGTCCATGCCCAAGCAAGGGGCAGTAAGTACCATGGAGCCTTTGCAATCATATAGAGGCCCAAAGTGTATGAAGAAATCGATATTAAAACTGACTGCCACGCTTTTAGATCATCAATTTCAAACACCTGAAAACCAAAGTTTACAGAAGAATAAAAGGAGAAGAGATAAATGGAGCTTACTTACAGAACTCTTAGTCTTGGGCAACAAAACCATCTGATAATTTGGATGCATGAAGCAGTTAAATTTACCTTTTTTGGGAGGGTATCCATGACGTCCTTCAGTGTCACATTCTCTGGAAGGGGTTCACCAATTTGAGTGAATCCATAATTCTCGGCTAGCAGTTTTCTGCTTTCAGTGCTATCTGTAGAAGGTGGTGAAACTGGTACTGCCACTTCATGGACTGCTATATTCCTTTTTAAGGGAATTGCGTATTTTCTTTGTTTGCCTCCCTTGAGAACAACTCTGCCCCACGTTAACCGATGGATGCCTGTCTACAAAAAAGAAGTATTATAAGCTGGTACCGTCAAAATTTTGCAAGCAGCCTTATCTACCAAGAAAGAAAAGCCTGCTCTCTATAAAACATGGAGAAGATCTAGCTATCCCGAGAACAGAAGTCAAAAAAAAAAAAAAAACCTCTTGCTCCCCACAGGCCAGAAGGAAATGTTATAAATTGAAGACAAGCAGAGATAATTGGGATAAAAATGCACAGTGCTTCAAACAAGTGGTTTATCTTTCGTATCATTGAAGTTATGAAAATATCAAATTTGTTTCTAGATGTTTAGAAAATAAGAGATGCAGCAAGACTCAAGTTCTTGCCAAAATTAAGGCTTATCAAGATTTTACAATAGTGGTGAAACTTTCGAATATTGCAAGTAAACGAAAGTCACAGAAGTTGTGCATAAAGTTTCAGCTTTTCAAATCAGATTGTTCCAGGATACCAATTAGAATCTTTTGTAACAAGCAGCTCTGAACAACAAATTCAAGAACTTGTCAATAGAACCACGCACTACACTAAGCTCATAAAGCATATCTCTTCAGGCACTTTCTGCTTAAGCTGTGAACTACTAATTTAGTACATCTGGTACTCCCTGCAAAGAGACTTGAAGCTAGAAATGCACCACCAAACGTTGCAATGCAGCTCAAGAAACTAGGAACCTCAACCAAAAAAAACAAAGGACCAACTACCGAGTAAACAAAACTTGATAATCCAATTATCATATCAAAAGAAGTAAATGAACATGAAGTAAAACCTAAAGAAAACTGAAACTTCTGAGCCAGATTAGAGAGAGTAACAGATATAAATAAACCTGGAGAGAAATGAGAGCCAAGCTTTGGACAAGCAGATGGCCTTTGATGGACGCCCTGAGAACAAAAACCAAACAACCCAAATCAAATTCACACAAAAAGAAAGGATCTTTCGTCACAAAAGGAGTAACTGAGAAAAGGGTATTACCGTGAAAACGAGGACAGATTCAGAAATTCTGCAAGCCATTGAAAAAGAATGCAGAACCTCCAAAAGGGTCCTCAGAAAAACTCCCCAGTGGTCCCTTCCGTTAAGAATGTGAAGTATGTGAGGCCCCTCCCCCCCCACTTTTTGTGGTTGTGAGATTGGAAAGAATTGGACAGAGGATAGGATTTTACCTTCCACTGCCCAGACCAACTTGGGACTTGGTTTGCTAGGCCTATACGGTTTCTACTCTACTGTGGTTGTGTTGTGTCCTTTATGCTAAAGCTCCAACTTGCCCAAAACCTCAAAAGTACTCGACCGTCTTTTAGTCTCCAGCCAGTTGTGGACAGAATTTATACCCACACCACTTACCACAGCCATTTTTCACATGGTAGGGTACACCATGCCGGTTATATTCCCATTACGCGTTGAATGTGCACAACAATGGCCGGAGTCGGGGGAGACTCTGAAAAGATTTTGTTTTTGGATTAAACATATATTTTTTAATTATCTAATATATTTATTATTAATAAAAAACTATGAATAATTTAATTAAATACTATATATTTAATTAACTAAATTAATTATTAATATAAATTATTAATAAATTCATTTTGTTTAATAATTTTATTTAATTTTTGTAATTAAATTAATAATCATTAACAAATTTAGTTCAATTTAAAATATCTTCAAAAATATATAAATTTTAAAATTTTTTATTTAATAATAAAAATATCTTGACATTAAATATTAATTTCTAAATAAATTTTATTTTTAAAATTATTTATTTTAATAAAATAAAAAATATATATGAGATTAAAATAAATTTATTTAAAAGTTTGATCTAATATATAATTATTATCAATGTTAAAAATATAACTACATTAATATCCAGAGTTGACCCTGGATAAGGGCAAGCAGGACACTTGCCTAGGACCCAACTTTATGAAAAATAAAATGGACAACAAAAAAATCTCATTTTATTTCATTTTGTTCTTTATAAATATATTGATATTCATAAAGAGCAACAAAATGATCCCTATTTTATCTCCTTTATTTTTTATAAGATCCCACTTTTGATTATCATAAAAAAGGTAAAATAGGAATCTTTTTTATTTGTTCAAGGCCTATAAAACGTCAGGATCGGCCTTGTCGATATCAAACAAGTTTTTTCTTTTTAATTGATAGAAAAACATAATCTAAAACTAAAAATTAAAAATTATAATAAAAATAGAAATATAACTAAACGACCTCTAATTTAACATCATTTTAATCGAGTGGTCGAGATGTTTGGTCTTTTTAGGATCATTCTTAAAGTTTTATAGGATATAGCCAAAGTAAAAAACAGAGTACTTATTTTATCTTTTTTATTTTTTACAAGTATCAAAGGTGAACATTTGTAAAGAAAAAAATTGTTAAAGTATTCCATATTGACTAAATATGAAATGTTAAAGAGTATATAAGTGGTAAGAGTCAATTATCTAAACAACTAGTTCTAGTTATTTGGGTAATAGTTAATCTAAGCTCAATTCTTGTAAGTGGACTCTACACTCTGACCGTATTAAAAATTCAATATGGTATCAGAGCAGGTTTGGTCCAGATTATTAATTTCTCGGTTGTCCGTCTGGATGTCCAGTCCCAACGGCTCAGTCTGGTTACCGCTGCATATATTGCAAGTGACAACTAGATGCCCAGTCTCCGTTATAC
>JANZLF010000221.1:1240893-1256403 GCA_026546835.1 Erythroxylum foetidum | reverse complement strand
ATCATTCAACAAAATAATGTAATTCAACAGGAGCTAATTTAAAATAATTATCCTAAATTTAATATTAAATTAAAATTTATATAAGTTAATTTTGAACGATTGACTTCGAATTAAACTAAATCAAGTTTTATTTATTATCTCTAACCTTAGTTATTTTAAAGTAATTTATTTATCGAAAATAATCTCTCTATTAGATAGGAATAAAACTACATACTATTAGTCTTCTCTATATTTCGAGTTTCAACTTGATATTGACGACGAGGATAACTACTCGTTAACTTAGATTATATTGAATAAATTAATACTATTTATCATATAACAATTTTTTATACTTCCAAATTAAAATTGAAAGTCAAATTAAGATTTCATTGTACTTAAAAAATTGTAATATGTCTAATAATTTGTCTGCATAAAAATTTGGCCAAGCATTTTAGTAAATCTAAGCTTGGCAAATTAATACTGGCCCTATCCTGTCGACCAAGTTCAAATTGGTTGAATTTCTGACCAAGTTAGAGCTTGGGAGCCGACAGGAATGGCGAAACTAAAGCTGTAATGTAAAGGATGGTGGTGCCTACTGAAACCTGTAAACGCTAAGAAGAAAGAAACATGGTTGAGTTCAGATTATTTGCACCCCAAAGAGCTTGAAACCCTTTCTGTTCCCATAATATTGTGTTGCATGTTCAGCTTCAAATGTTTCTTCTGTCTTGTAATTTGCCTCTTGATCATCAGGAGCAGAAATATGAACATTACCTTGTCCAATCCGAAGTTGCAATCCAACATTTCTGGTACTGAAGTGCTTGTTCTTTGCTTCCAGGTTGCTGCTCTTGACATCGATCATGAAGAAAGGGTTCGAGTCTCGGCATAAGTAAAAAATGATCACATCCTTGGGCTTCAACTTCTTTTCCCTTGCATATCTGCCCCATCCCCTTGTGAAGACGTAGCTTTGACTGCTACGCCAATAGCAATACCGGAACTTCCACCGCTTCATCGACGTATCGTAGAATTCTAGCTCCGTATCGTCCGACTTGCCGGCACTTGAACTCTCTGGAATGCTTCCAGGAAGACTTGGAAAGAACTTGACAGCGTGTTTCTTTGGTATGACCAACCTGTTCAGCCTACCAACATCGCTTGGTTTTAACTCCTTGTCAAACAGCTGCTTCAATATGAAATCTCCATCAGTCTTCTCCGACTCAACAATGTTGTGTCCAAACTCATTTGCATCAGTATCAGGTTGAGTAGTCTTCATGAAATCAGAAAATCTGGAGGCATATGTTCCATCCTTTATCATGTTAAGGACTGATTCTGTGCTGTAATGACCCTGGAAGTTCCGTTCCACTGCGGTGATACCGGTAAACGGAAAATTTCTGTGGACAACACTGCTCCGCAGCTTCAATGCGGCGCTGTCATAAGCTAATGCAGCTTCCTTTTCGGATTTGAAGGTCCCGAGCCAAATGCGTTGGTGGTTGGCATAAATTTGAGAACCCCAGTGCCCGTTTTGCTGTGGCACCACACCTTTGAATCTAAAAGTGGATACATTGCCGCAATAGCTTGGTGCATTTGATGATTGACAGCTACTACTGCTGCTTGAATCAGCAACTTCTTCAATTACAGACCTTTCTCCATTGGAAATCATGCTCGCCGCTCCTTTTCCTTTTCCGTTCCGCTGCTGTGTTAATTCAGGCACAGCAATATTGCACATCGTTAAATGACACCATAAACAAATCATCAATGAGGAAAAATTAAAAACTTAATCACTAAGTGCATTTAAGCCTAAAATAGGACAAGAAAAAATGATCAAAACACTAGGAAATCAGGTGGTTTCGTAGGATACTGATCGAGGCTTCTCTTATCAGGATGAATCATGAATCTATAATCAGATTGCCAAAATAGAATTTGACAAACTCCTGCATTGTGCAATTCCAACAAGTGAAAGAACAAAAATAAACATCTTCAGGCACTCTATTGAATGAGAAGCTATGAGCATCGATTGCCCGAAAAATCTTGGACATTGACATGGCACATACTTACCATCCCTTCTAGTTTCTGTTCTCAATCTCAGTCTTGACAAGGTAATTAGGATCGGGTTCAACAATCAAATCTAAACTTCAGCCTTCTATTGAGTCATCTAACCACAGAAATCTCCAATTACTCAATTGATATCCCCCCGGTGGAGAATGAGCTACATGTGTGTGTGCATATCTGTCTTCCATTCAAGTTCATACTCAGTATGCTTACCCTATGTAAAACAAAGTTTTCATCATAATATTGTTTACATAAATTTGAATATCAATTCTTACATGCATGTGGATATTTGAAACGATGAAGAAAATAGTTAATCATTTATTGAATTATATTGGAATTTTCAATCTAAGAATTTGTCGATTCATCATGATATCTCCTTGCCGAAACATTTGATGTCGATTTCATAGTTCACAAATCAAGTAGCACTAATTCTTCATAGAAAATGTAACAAGCCACACAATTATGTGATGCCACATATATTTGGTAACATTTACATGATAGAGAGACAACAAGTAGCTTGACCCATTTCACACTTCACTAATAAGAATCATAGACACATGTAAATTTGATTATAGGCTACTTGTCAAATACGCCAATCGAAATCAAAATGTAGTATCAATTTGATCATTATGACCGAATTCACTATTTATGCACCAACATTTGATATGAAAAATGCTCTTATACTATCAAATCAAGCTCATAGAAGGGTATGTTTTCAATAAGAATATCCGTGAAACCAAAGGCCTTATAATATGACTTTTAAGAGAATTGAATACAAAACATTGAAGAAATTAGGGTTTATCATTCGGATAGTGGCAAAGCAACAAATGCAACAAATACAAGAAATTGATACTTGTGGACCAATCAAGGTGTGACCTCAAGAGCAATGTATGACTTCTAAGTAGAACTTGTACTTGAATTAAGACTATGGACTCTCAAACAAGGAAGCACAAATTAAATTACTTTGCTAGGAAAGTTCACAACATGGAAATTTTCGTAAACCTTAATGGAACGTAAGACAAATTACGACCCTGATATCGATTACCGGCATCATTTTCATTTTCAAACCGAGGTATCAACTTCCAAGCTAAACAACTACCATTGACAATTGACGAACTTACTTCATAAAATTAAGCATATAAAGGTTCCAATATCATTGGACAACCAATCAATCATTGTCATGATTGTCTCCTAAAGAATTAAGTTGGTATACCTTTGATCCTCATGTCTAGTAGAACGTTATGGAAGTATGAATCTTATAAAATCTAGACTATGATACCAAAAAAGAACGATAAGTGTTAAAAATATGAATTTTACAATTAGGTAAATCTGATTAAATGAAAAGATCAACAGCCTTGTATTTAAACATCTAACATTGCCCCAATCGATGAAATTCATATCATCAAGGTAAAAACCAGACCATTTCTTAAGGGCTTAACCCTAGTCTCTTCCCTAGCAAACAACATTATGAACTTGACATGTAAAATAACCTAGTAAACTTGATAAATTTAAGGTAAGAAAAACAACATAATAATTCACATATGACCTTGAATCACTACAAAATTCATTCATTATGAAAAACAACTACTCTAGCACCTAATTTCCAGCAAAAAATTTGATTGATTCCTTATTCCAAATGCATCTAATTGACAAAACAATCTAATACATCACAGCTATGATCCTTTTATTTTTGCATATAATAAGCCATATGACTAAAACCTAAGTCAATTTTTTGAATTTGAGCAAGATCATGCATTACTTAGTTCCTGGAGACAAGGAATATGGAGGATAAGTATCCAAAACAGTCAAAAAATAGCACAGTTCATGTCACCAGAGGCTTAAAGTAACACCAATATAACTTCAGATAGATAAGAACTACGTCGCTGCTATAGGTATGTCTTTTAAATCCACATTACACACTAAAGAAGAAACTATTCCACGCGTTTTTGGATCTACGAGTTTAAAGGAATCATTGATGAAACATATATTCTAATTAATCAGTAATGAAGGGAAGAACTGTCACTCACTGAGAGGAAACCACTATGAACTCATAAAAGATGAGACCACAAATTAGCCTCTTTCCTTGTGTTTCTTACTGTTAGTTCGTCTCCAAGTCTTCTGTAATGGTTTCTGTCAAAAAAGCAACTAAGAATCAATCAAAAACAGACTGAGAATCACCAACATTGAGGACACATAAAATTAGAAGAAAACAACAGGCACATGGGTTAGGAACAAGACCAGCAACAGTACCTGAACCCAGGAGATACAACCAGTTTCTTGCCTCCCCAATACGGAACCAACAAGAGTAGCTGCAGCAAAACAATCAGGTACTGAGGATTGATGAATCCACTAGTATAAATAATACCAATACGCGTCCCGCAGAAGAACAAAAAAGTATTTCCAGAAAAGGAAACAAAATAAGATATTGGAGTAAAATCAGCTGACACACACAAATTGCCTTCAAACCCTGAAACATGGAAGAAAATTTCCTCTTTAGGATACATTTTCTCATCATTACAAAATAATGAATATCTTCTTCCCGGAAGAGGGGAACACGGAATCCATCCTATATCTGGAAGCATCAGCACCGAGTCCCCACCAATCATGACACGCCTTTCCACTCCAATTTCTCCGAACAACTTGCTCATGATCCCAAATCCAAGTATCCGAATCGTGCTGGAAAGCTGCAAGCTGCAATCTTTTCGAGTGCAATGAAGTGAACAATCTAAAGAAAACATGGAAGTCATAAGATCGAGTGATTACATGGGAACCCATTTGGGGTTAGGAGTTTGAGAGACGAAAAAACCAAACTTTAAGCAGATTTGACTACAGAAAGCTGTAAAGATACAACCTTTGGTGATTTGCACTGCAATGGTCTGTAAAGAGAAGAAGAAGATGAAACAATGAAGTTTTTATAAGGAAAAAATACGCAAACGATGAGGGCTTTGATAAACCGAAGATCATGAAATGACTAAAAATGGGCAGATATAAATTCTAAGGTACAGTTTTTCGTTAAATTTGAACAGTAGCAAGGCTTATCTTCAAAGAACACAAAGCAACTTCACCTCTTCCAAAGCGTACCATCAAAGGCCACGCTTTGAATCAACATCAAGGACTTCTTTAATTATTAAAATAATGCTTAATTTTGTATTAAGTTGTCAAGAAAAATGAGCCCAAATCACATCAGTCACAAAACACATTTTATCAGCTTATCAGTTACCAAATTAATGATCATTACGAGTCAAAGTAATCCAAAGAACTCACCCTATTCTGAAAGCCCAAATCACCGAAGTTCCTTCCTCGTTTCCTCCTATTCTGAATGCCCACTAATGTTCACAATAAACAACAATTTCACTACTTAACACAAGAACTGGTGACTCAACTCATTCATAAAAAGCGGAAAAGGCTCAGATAAAAGGAAGTTAGGTGCTGGATGGGAGGAGGAGGAGGACATGAATGTTGCTTGAAGCTCTCTCTTTGGGCTGAAAAGAGGGAAAAATATGGCTTGTTTTTATGTAGTACAGTCGTGAGGAGGTGTGAGAAGAGTTCAATGACGAGATTCAACACATAACATAACAAATCTTACATAGAAAACATGTCAAGACCAAAGTGAATATTGAGATCCAAGATCGGAAAACAGATGTAGAAGTTATTGCTGACAGAAGAGACGTGAGCACGCACCCTGCAAAAGTATTGCACCGCATACAATTGACTGCGTGTGTGCTCACTCTCTTCTGTCAATAAGAAAAGTCTGTCACACTCTTTGCTGCTCGTTCATTCCCATCTCTTGAATGAATATACCACAAAACAAACCCATTTAAGGAAAGAAATAAAGAAAGAATCAGTTAGGGTTTCTGAGAAAAACTGAGTAAACCCATATTTTGTTTTCTTCTTCCTGCTGTGTGTTTGCCCCTGTTACTTCACCACAATCCCAAGCTCTTATCTTCTGCAGTATTCCGTAGCTATGTCATTAAACAGCACCTCACTTTCTCTTTTTTTGGGTCCATCGTACACCTGCCAAGTGCACGAATAGTCAACCTGTAATTTTGTCACTACTTTGTGCAGACGCCATTAAAAGTAATTTTATTTAGAAAAGAGAGAGGTGGAGATGAGGGTGGGGTTGAGTTCATGTTTAGGTGCAAAAATGGCTCTTTGCTTGCTTGTCTAATTCGATCATGGTGTGAAAAAGACAGGGGAAAGTGGGTTATTGATAATTTACTAATTCTTCTAGCTAATTAGCAAACGGTTTGTGGTCCTTATTTGTCTCTTGTAGCACTTCTGTGGCTGTTGTTCCATCCATTACAACTTGCAGAACATGTGCAAGTTCATTCACTTATTGCGAAGTAAATGCTAGCTAGCTTTCACTGAGTCAAAAGACCTGAACTTGTTAATCCATCCATTGTTGATGATAAGGTTATCGAGCTTCAAGCTGCTTGGTCCTTCCAACTCTTAACATTTCAACACTCAAACGAGTGGTGATTTGTTTGGCTCCCTCGTTACTCCTTTGAAGTTGGGTAATGATAAGAAATGAAGAAGGAAAGCTCAATCACTAATAGCTTTTTCAGTACATAAATGGACAGGTCCAGACAGTTTACTTTTTCTTAAGTTAAAACACCTAATGATGGTTATTGCCAGGTTAATGTTGTGGCAACTAAGGTTTTGCTAGTACAACTTGTACTGTCTAACGTACGTAAACATATGTACATGAGTCGTAACACTTTCCCATTTCCAAAGAGAGAAGTTTTAGTTTGGACCAAAAGAAGATAGTTGTTTAGTATGGACCAAAAAGAGAATCTAGTTATCGGCCATATTCTCCAAACTCAGCTTCATCTTTTGCTGTACTTATATAGACAGACGTTTGAACTCCTGATTTAGTGGAGCTTGTGAATCGTTTCATTTTGGTTTCTTATTCCACTTAATCACATTTTTATAAATCATAAGTTTTCTGGTTTTGAACAGAGTTAACTAATGAGGTCTATTTGTATGCAACATTTTTTTTTCTACGGGATGTCTTAGGAGGGTCCTAATTATGGGAAGGCATCTTTAAGCTATCAACTTCCAAACTAATCCCTGCTCGAACCAGGTAGGTTTCTTGCAAAAAGTAAAACTCTGGTCCTAAGTTTTAAATGGTTGCATATATAAGGGCGATTCGAACTCGCGATCTCACTTAAGTCATGTATGCAACATTTTTTATATATCAAACTTGACAGTTACTAATGAGTTCGATTTAAAATTCGGTCAGTACTAATTTGATTTATTTATTTCCGTTTGGTTCGAACCGAACTTAGTTGGCCGAACTTAATAAAAGTTTAAACTTTGGAGAATAGCAAAAGAAATCGTATCCAAAGGGCTATGATATAAGTAAACTCAAAAAGATCCTATTGGTGACCAAGAGAAACCCTAGATTGATGGGTTTAGTAATAACTTATGTCTACGACACTGCAAGAAGGAAAGTTTTACAACTGGGAGAAGAAGGGAAGTTGAAAATTCTAAAGTAGTTGATCAAAGAATCTGACTGGACTATAAATTTGTGTTATGGTAAAACCTTAATTTATGTATTAAGGAATAATATGAAAAAAAGGGCTAAAGATATAATTTATACCTTAACATTTCACAAAAATTTAAGTAATTATTTATCATTATATAATTTTTGCACCTTAATTTTATTAAAATAATACTCATTGCACTTAGCCTATGTTATAAAATAGTATTCATTATAAGTTGAAACGTCAAGGTGAAAATTATACATATAATAAGCATTTAATTAACTTATTTTTAAGATTACATTTATCGGGTAAGTCCAAATTGTGTAATTATAACATAATACAAGCTAAATTTATAATTAATATACTAAAAGCTGGAAAAAAACTTAATTCAATTAAGATTTTGTATGTTATTGGTTTCATTTTAAAAATATTAACTTAGAATTTTTAAAAAATATTAAGGAAAATAAAAATTGACAAAAACTTGGTAAAAGTTGAGAAAGAAAGACAAAAACAAAAGTCTAAACAAAACATTCTTAGAACAACCAGAAAAAATTGCTCCTTTATAGGTGATATATTCGAATTACTGAAACAACACTAAATTGCAACTTTATGATTAGAAGGTGATAAATTTGAATTACATAAACAATGCTTTTGTGTACCGGGCACGTTACTTTTTGAAACAAAGAACACAACCCAAGCTTCTGATTCTCTCTTCTTTTGTATTAGCTTCTTTTTAAGCTGCTTCAATGGCATCCGTTGAAAGATGAGAAATTTTGTATCTTTGAGTTAATGTATGAGCAGAATTGTCGCTCAAATAGGGTGAAATTCGTCAAAGTTCCTATCTTTTCCAAATTCTGTTTCCTACTTTGATGTACTGATTTAGGGTTTATGTTGTTGGGATAATAATGATTGAAATATTTTGATGAGGTGTAATGTAGGCACAAATAAAGTATGAAATAAATTTATGAAATACATTATTTAATAAAATAACAATATTTAATATTAACACTTTTCACATTTTTATAAGAAGAACTCACATTTTGATTAAATCAAAAAATTTTATTAATTTAAAATTAAATTGATTTGAATTCATTATTAATCTTAGAACCACTTTTTGAGAGGTAATTTGTAATTCTTAACAATGGTAAAAAGCTTGATCTAATCCTTAAAAAAATAGATGCAAAATTTTATTATTTAAATATAAATTTTTAATTCAGAAGCCATTAGATTTTATGTAATTGAGTTCCGAGCATACGTTTAATCAAATTTAAATAATCTGATTCTTTTATTATCAACGGAAAATTTAGAGTAAGGATTAAGAATTTTAAATTTTAAATTAATAAAAGGGCACCAACAGAGCAAATAATTAAAAGCAATGGCTCCTTTTTATGGAACCAATTTGATGGCTTTAACCATAATGAAAGTCAAGTTTATTGTATACAAAGTTTCCAGTTTTGTGAGAGTTCACTACAAGAAATCAATGAAATACTGACAAAAAATTACTGACGGTATAGAAATCATTACCGATTACTGATAGAAATCTCATACTCGTCGGAAAAGTTGTATGAAAAATTTCAATTATCGACGGTAGCAATATCCGTCTCTGAACTCGAAAGAAAATGAATACATGACGATTTTTAACGATGATAATTAATTACTGTTGGTAAATAAGGAGAAAAATGTTGGCAAAAATGTTTTTAGTTTACTAACGAAAAATTTTGTCAGTAAATCCGTCAGTAATTTCTATAGCTATATGTCGTCGTTTGTGGTCTGCTTTTGTTTAATGTTTTAAGAATAACAAAACGACGAAAACCTTCAGCTTCATCCTCCTTGTTCTTTGTTGTCTTCTCCATGCTCTCTGTCATCTTCTCCGTGGAGCTGCCGCATCTTCTCCTGTCATTGCCGTTGTCTTCTCCGGCCATGGAGCTACGGTTTTTGTCAAGGTATTTTCGTTTTTCTGACCCTCATTTTCTGCCCAAATATGCATCCGTGGTTGATGTTTGTAGTTGATTTTGAATTAGTTTTATGTACAAAACAAGTTATGTGTAAATGTTTGTGTATGAGATTGAGCTTCTGTATGGGCATGAGAAGTGTTGTATGTATGGATTGTGAAGGCTGAAGTATTTGATTGAGTTTGTGTATGAATTTTTTTTTTTGAGTTTGTGTATGAATTGAAGATGCCGAAATGGAATATTGAGTTTGTGTATGGGCATGAGGAAATGTTGTTTGTATGGATTGTGAATGCCAAAGATAAAGATTGAGTTTGTGTATGAAAAATGCAATTGAGTTTGTGTATGGATTGTGAATGCCGAAATGGAAGATTGAGTTTGTGTATAAAAAATGCAATTGAGCTTGTGTATAGATTGTGAATGCTAAAGTGGAAGATTGGGTTTGAGTTTTATAAATGATTGATTTAGAAAACATGCATGAATAGTTGACATCTTTCCTACTAAATATTGATTAATGATTTATGATGATTGATTTTTGAATAATGAAATATGATCCAATACATGTTATTTGAAATTGTGAGCTTTTAAGCTTATAATTCGCATTCAAATTTTATGCTTCATTTTACAAATGGAGTAATTATTACAAAGTTTGATACTTCTATAACTTGATTTGTTATACGTGTTGAAAACATATCATTAACCATTAGTTTTGGACTTATAAAGTAATACAATGATTAGTTCAAAATTACAATGAATCCTTTAATATAATATGATTAACAACTTAGAAAAAAGTAATAAATGATACATCCAAAACAATCATTCATCGGAATACATCTACTAAGCGATTGTAGGATAATTTATGGACATTATTAACTTATTATACTTTTTTGAAGTTAAACTTATAAAATGTTTACAATTCGGGAACAAATTAAAATTGTTATGTGTCATCTCAAGCGTATATACATTACCAAATGACAAACATGTTTTACCTACTAATTAAATCGAATGGAAGGATATTTAAGGATCCTAATACTCCTTTCATTGGAATTGAAACGAGTCTCCAAATTTCATTCCATAACCTTTGTCACACCCAACTAATAACGTCAAAAGGTCAATTTTATATATGATCAATCATTTAGTAATATAATGCAAAAAATATTTTTATCAAATTACCCATGTCAATACAATTTTAATCATGACTAACATGCCTTTTATGTTTTTTATCTCCTCTATTCGAGATTTTAACTTTTGTCTCTTAGTCTTCCAAAACACAATTTCATATTAGCTTCTTCTAATAATTATACAAGCCTTTAAAACTTGTTGTGCTATCACTAACATAACCAAGGATCTTATAAAATGCCACTTTTAACGAACTCGCCTTAGCAATAATGATATCTTCATCGTCATGAATGTTACCAAATTGTTTAAATTTCAGCCCAGTCCAAATCTTCACCGTGTAGCTATATTTGGCTAATAAGGGAGTCTCACTTAATATTACTATGTATAAATGAATCACATATCAACTTTCACCCATCTCCTTCACCTCATAAATCTTAATATTTATTTCACTCGAAGTTTTGCTCATCTTATAGTATATTAAACTTGTTAGCTCTTTTTATACAATACAAAGCATGGAATTAGTGTATACCTTCTAAAACTCCTTGTTAACTATGACATGACTTTGTTAATTGGCATCACCAATTTCTTATCATCTTATATTGATTTTGTTTCCTCATATTACATTAGTCTTACGATGGTTCTTAATGAAGCTTCCAGAACCCCAACAAAGTTAATCTTCTCTCTTACTTTTATTTTGAGCTTGGCTTATTGAAACATTGCTATTGTTTCCTTTATTATGAATCTCCATTGAACATGAAATTTTCATGAATTTGTAGGTTTGACATATAAATATAATGTTTCCTACAACTTTACTAAAACTTTAAGTCATAGTAATAGAATATTTTTTCTTTTTTAATTGATTTGTCTACATTATTTACATAAATATTATTACATTATAGTAACTCACCATTGATCTTTTTTTTTCAGAAAGAATTTTTCTAGGATTCAAGTTTCGACCCATCCATAAAATATGGGAGAGGCGAGCTCGTACACATTATCGCTACTTTATTGGTGTAATACACAAGACTGATGTATGACAGCCTTATATTTTGGAATAAATATGGAGTCGTTGGCAGGAGTATTGGACAAGCCCTGAGGTAACCTCCATCTCAGAGCGTAACTCTATCAACATATGTGGAGGCCTAGGAGGAGAGAGTCTTTCCGTACGGGAGGATCAATTACCCACCATGAGCATGCACAAAAACTTGTAAATATCTAAACTTGATACTTATATTGTAAATGGTTTACTTTGTTGTATTTCAATTTAAATTAATAAGTGAATGTTGAAATAAAAATATGTGTATTATGGATAATGATAATGATATAAATGTCTAGTGTCATATATGGTTGTGTTGAGTTATTTTATTTGTTTAACAAGGGAGAAATATCATAAAAATAGAGGAAATTCTACTAAATTTTTTTATAAAATCTGTTAGAATTTATCATAGACCTACAGGCCCACACGAGAAGGAAAGTTAGACTACATATAAGTCTAAGTCAGGTTCCATCCTAAAACCAATTGATGATAGGTGGAGTAACCCACTAGACTTATATGTTAGTTTTCTTTCATCTCTTTTTCCAATGTGGGACAAACTCCCACTTTATATTTCAACACACCCCCTCACGTGTGAGTCTAACACGTGACATAATCTATTAATTCGAGGGGTTAACGACTAACATAAGAGCAACCTGCTCTGATACCATGTTAGAATTTACAATGGACCTACAGGCCCACACGAGAAGGAAAGTTAGACCACATACAAGTCTAAGTGAGGTTATGTTAGAATTTACAATGGACATACGGGTCCACACGAGAAGGAAAGTTAGACCACATACAAGTCTAAGTGAGGTTTCATCCTAAAACCAATTGGTATTAGGAGCAGTAACTCATTAAGCTTATATGCATGCTCAAGGCCATATATTCTTTCGATATGGGACAAAGTCTTACTTATATTTCAATACGCCTCCTTCACGTGTGGGCTAATTTACTGCCCAACACGTGCCACAGTTCATTGTGACGAGTAATTCAAGAACAACCTGGCTCTGATACCATGTTAGAATTTATAATAGACCTATAGGCCCACACGAGAAGGAAAGTTAGACTACATATAAGTCTAAGTGAGGTTCCATCCTAAAACTAATTGGTGATAGGTGGAGTAGCCCACTAGACTTATATGTTAGTTGGACAAACTCCCACTTTATATTTCAATACACCCCCCCCCCCTCTCACGTGTAGGTCTAACATGTGACATAATCTATCAATTCGAGGGGTTAACGACTAATATAAGAGCAACCTGCTCTGATACCGTGTTAGAGTTTATAATAGACCTACAGGCCTACACGAGAAGGAAAGTTAGACTACATATAAGTCTAAGTAAGATTCCATCCTAAAATCAATTAGTGATAGGTGGAGTAGCCCACTAGACTTATATGTTAGTTTTCTTTCCTCTCTTTCTCCAATGTGGGCCAAACTCCCACTTTATATTTCAACAAAATCTAGTTGACATCTAACACTTTAGGTTAAATATGCAGGAAAAATTTATGGGCGTGAGGCCTACACCTACTCAGGTGTTTTTACACACTCACACGAAGAAGCATGTTGGTGTGATATTAATCAACACCCGATGTAGAGAACTGAATGTATGCGAAATTAATGCTTAACTATTATTTCTTAATAATTATCACTTATTAATATAAACATTGCTTCCTAATATGACCAAATACAAGAAACCATTCAGTGATAATCTTAGCAGGAAACACCTGTTGATGAGACTCAAACCGATCATATCAATCAACTTTAGACAATAGTGGACATATTGGTAAACACCATAGCTAAGCTGAGACAAGGGATGGATGAGATGAAAGTGAAGGATAGTACATCAGAGCACCAGGGGTCACCAAGACATTAACATTGTTGTAGTAATTGTTTTTGAAATATAAAGACTTATTATGTATATTGTAATGTTTTTATTATCAATTAAAATAATTTTAACTTTATATCATCAATCAATTTTCTGTTTAAACAAATAAAATTGTTATGCACAGATAATTGATAAATGTTGAAATTATGCATTTTTCATAAGATCATTAAATAAAATTTAATGTAGGGTTCTTTTTTAAAAAATTTCTTACTTTTATTTACCGACAGAATTTAAAAGACCGTTGCAAATTAACACCATATTTACCGACGAAAAATTTTAAATCATCGGTAAACTGTATGATATTTACCAATCGATCTTCTTCTTCCGTTGGTAATATTGAATCCCTTTGTAATTATCTGAATTACGGTTTATCGGTTGTTCTTGTTTCTATTGATAATTTTACTGACAAAAAATACCTTCCGTCAGAATGTTTTGTCGACGATATGACACATAAATATCCATCGTTAAATTTACCTACAACCATATTACCGACGCTGTTGATCGTCATTTTCTTCTGCTGGTATTTATTATTATTGACAGATTATATGCATTTTCTATCAGTAAATTACAGATTTTTTGTAGTGGTTGGAAGAAACATGTAATCTTATGATTACAAAAGAGCAATTTCTACCAATTGCTTAAAGGTTTTTCCTTGCTTTAATAATGATAACAATTATGACAATTTTTAAAGCTAATAATACTCAATATCTCGAGAAGGCAGTACTAAATTAGAATTTGTTGAAAAAAGAAAATTTAAAATGGAAACAAATAAACCCTAAAGCATGATTATTTCATTAATTATAAAAATAATAATCATTCGGCGTCGTTTTCTCTAGTTTCTTTTGACCTTTTTATCATTTACTAAAATCCACAAAGAGGTGGAACAAAAGTTAACGTCGTTATCACGGTTTGGAAACGGAGGCGGCCTCTTTAACAGAGCCGTCACCGACACCGTTACCAAAAGTCGCGGACTGGACGGTCAACGCAGACACGGTAGGCGATGATGGGCCGTTAATGTTTGATCGGAGAAGTGGGTGTTGGTTGTAACTGTGGTTGTTGTTGGAGTTTCCGATCACATTCACAGGGTTCCTGTTGTGAAAAGAGGCGGTGGAGATGGCTGTAGCCAGAGAGATGGGCATGAGACAAAGGCCCTTACCTTGCAAGTACTGCATGGCGGACCCCATGTCCTCCTCCATTAACTTAGCCACCTGGTGCTCCGTCACCTTTATGGTGTCGCTGCCGTTGGAGGTCCGGCCAAAGGCCCCACCGTTGGCAGTGGCTTGTAGGCAATCACCCTACAACGACAAAGAGACAAGAAACAGACAACGTTTTATATGACTTGTTTTTGTAAGAGAGTGGAATCTGCCAAAGCAAGCACGCGTGCTCCTTTTGTGCTGTCGTTTTGCGGCTATTGGTGTGGGCTTTGGTTTATGTTTATTTTAGTATTAAAATATAAATTATTTAAATCAGGCATTGTTAGTTTAATTTTTTTAATTAATCGATATATTAAATATTATTTACATGGAAATTCTCATCTCTAATTTAATTAAAATTAATTTAAAATAATAATTATAATAAATCATTATAACAACAACTCATTAAAAATTTCGCTAATATATGAAATCCAAAGAGGTCCGTTGGTAAGGATTGTGCTGCTAGACCTCTTGCTTATGCGAGAAATCTAGAGAGGTCCAATGGTAAGGATTGTATTATTAGACCTTTTTAAATTTCGCATATAATTGAAATTTTTACTGAATTTTTATTTTAATAATTTAGTATAATTATTTTAAATTATTGATTAAAATATAATTATTTAAACTATGATATTAAGTATAGTGAAAAAGAAAAACGGTTTAGTGGGTAGGTAAGTAAAGAAGATTTGACCTCGGAGGAGATGTCGGCGACAAGTGGGGTAACGGCGGCGCCACCACCTAATCTGCTCATGCTCAGTACCTACCATACCCACAGAAGAGAAAAAAATAATAATTTAGTACACAATAATTAGATAATAAG
>JANZLF010000221.1:1144238-1157873 GCA_026546835.1 Erythroxylum foetidum | reverse complement strand
ATATTATATAAGAGATTAAATAAATTTATTTAATTAAAAATAATTTATTTTTAAATTTTATCTAAAATGTAATTATTATCAGTGATAAAAATATAACTATATTAACAACTAAACAAGTTTTTATTTTTATTTAAAAATATAAAAAAATAACTGAAAACAGAAACTGAAAAATACAACAGAAAAATTGAAGTATAAGCAAGCGATCCCTTAATTGTTCTATTTTCTTAAAATTTTTTGGTTTTATTAGTTTATAAGCATTTTAATAGAATTAAGGTATCGTAAAAATTTAATCGTGTTTATTAAATGTCAAATTAGTATTGATCTGACATTTTCTAAATATTTTTTATGGGATCCAGGATGGAACTCACTTTTTAAAAACAAAATATGACAAAAGGATCAATTTTGACTATAAGCTTTATACCATTAGACAAGTTTAATTCTAACATTTGAAAAAAACAAGAACTTAAAAAAATATTAAAATTTAACTCTATTATAATAGAATTACTATCGGCTGTCGATGTCAATGACCAAATAGTTTTTTAATAATTATTTTATTTTATTTGCATGTTATAATGGAATTGAGATATAGTAATTTTATATTTTATGAATTTAAATATATCTTCAAAAATAATTGTTATTAATTAAGGTTTTTTGTTTATTATAAAATGCTGTTATTATTATTGTATTACATACACTCTAATAAAGACAAATACATTGTTTTAAATATAAAAAGAGCTAAAGAAGCCCAGAGTAGAAGCCCACCTAGCCTCCATCGCCCACAAACCTCGCATCAAAACCCTTTCTCGTCCCCTCCCATACTTCGCGTCTGTTCTCTCGTCATCTCTCCCTCTCGAAGGCTCAGCTTTCTCTGAGTTTCCTCTTCTCGTTTTTGTTCGATTCTTTCTGTAATGGAAGACGAAGATGAATTCGGAGATCTCTACACCGATGTTTTGCCTCCTTTCTAATCTTCTGCTCTGCCTACCCTTGCTTCTGCTCCTGGACCTCAACCCCCTCACCGTCCGAGCGATCTTAACCTCCTTGGCGATCAGGAGGACGACGAGATCCTCTACGGCTCATCCCGTGCCGTTTCTAATCAAGTCCCGTCTGTTTGCCCCCCGAAATTGGGCCCATCTGGTCCCGCTTCCGCCGCCGGACCTAGGGTTTTGGTCTCTCTTGCCGCGACCAACAACGATGCGAATTCCCGTGATTTGAGTGGTTTTCAGTTCGAGGGTGATGATAAAGATGTGAAATTTGACATCGAGGACACTCACACCATCGAGGACTCGGCTCCGGCGATCCCGGGGCTTTCCGTTAGTGTTGAAGATTCTGCCGTCACCGTGAGAGGCGGAGCTGAGACTGGTGGAGAAAGAGAAGAAGATTCGGAAGAGGAAGACAGTGACAGTGAAGATGATTTGCAGATAGTGTTGAATGATAACAACCATGGACCAATGGGCATGAAGAGACGAGTTGACGACGACGAAGGTGATGAGGACAATTTTGTAATTGTGGCTGATGGAGAGCCCAACCAGCCCATGGAGGAGCAGGACTGGGGAGGTGGAGAAGATGCTACTGTTGTCGGAGCAGAAGGGGAGAGGAAGGAAGGCGGAGAGGCTGCAGGAAAAGGAAATGCAGTGGTGGTGCCCAAGATTGGGTACAGCGGTCATCCTTATCATCACTCCTTTCATTCTCAGTTTAAGGTCAGTGACGCTGCCGCTGCTGCTGTTGTTGTTGTTGTATGATGTTAGAGAAAAGTAAAAGCAAAGATGGTTTCTTTAATCTTATACATGGTGTTTTATTTAATATTGTAAATGGGGTTCATGTTCTGCCCCTTGCTGTTCGTCAAGATTACATAGTTTGTAGAGTGTTGTACATGGTTTCCGAGTTTTGAAGAAATTGAATGATAAAGGTGGAACTCACTTATTTATAAATACCCCTTGAAGTTGAATGATAGTGGCTTGCAGTCTATTATTAAGTGGTTAATAGGCACTGAGCGGTGTGGTTTTGTAATTTGCTAGACAGCTTTATCTCTAAAACTCATTTGTATTGATGTTCTGATTTTTGACTCTAGCTTTGACGTCAAACTACAGAACCTACAAAAGAAGTTTTGGTACTCAGTTTTGAATTCTGATCTTTGAAATCTTGCACGCCTGTCTGTGGCTGACTTGGTTTTCTAAAAATGAAGACATAGAACCTTTTACAGCCATAGATGACAATGTGGAATTTCCAAAAACAGTTCCAATCGTTGTACTTCATCTTGGTCGCTTCCTCAGTGATTAGATGGAAAGCTCTGCACTGAGATTACTGATTGATAAATATCTAATCATTATGGCAAAATATCTCTGAGAACCCTGATTTCAGTCATCAAAGATCTTTGGATGTCCGTTGCATCCCTTGGATGTCCGTTGCATCCCTTGGATGAGAGTTGAGCTGTTCTCCGTACACTATCTTGTGGTCTTGATATGCGTAAGCAGTCCAATAAGCATCTTTAGATGAAATAAAAGTTTGAGGGAGAAGGTTACAATTCTGGGGTTGCATTGACGTTGTTAATTTAATTGTTGCATACTTAGCTTGTGGCAATGAGGCTCATAGGTTCAATTTCAATGTTCTCTGGTTGACTTATATACCTATGATGGTGGAAATACCCCATGGTTAACAGCTTAAAAGAGGAAATGATCTTAGCTAACATTTTGGATTTTGGACAAATTACTTGTGACAAAGAACACCATAGATAACTTAACTGGGAGCAATTTTCCTGGCTTCGTATAGCAAAATCATTTCCTTACTCGGTTAAAAGGAAAATGGGTAGAAAAGAATACTAACTTGGTTAGAAAATTTCATGTAGAATACAGCCAGTTGGTGCCCTCCATAAGAACATCCAAATTGCTTCAATTAACTGTTATTCTATTACTTCAGAAGATCACAGGACAGCTAGTTGGACTTAACTTTTTTTAAACTCCCACTATTTCATGTAAGGTTTGCTAATCTTCCGTCAAGTGGTTAACCTTAGTTGGAAGCATATAATATTTAGGCCCCTTTTCACTGAACTACCACTACTACTAATTGAACTCTTTAGTTTTGGACTTGCAATTTGATGTCTGGTTTTGTTTTAGAGTCTCATATTGATTTTCACCATCTTAAATCTTTTCACTCGCTTCTTAAGATGTTCAACCTAAAGAGTGCTGCTCTCCAATCTTTAGCCTTGTTTCTCTGCTTCTCTATGCTTGTACCAAAACCTTCTTTCTGATTAAGAGGGTTCGGTTACTTGTAAGTTGCGATTGGTGGTAACATACCATCAATAGTTTACAATTTTAACCAGTACGCGCCTTACTTTAACCCTAACACTATCCATATTGTCCTCTACTAGATGTTGGAGCATGTGTAAGGCTTGAATTTAGATGCCATGTATAATTGTTTCAGTGACTTGTGGGGCTGCATATTTTCTGCCAGTGTATTTTCTAGTTTGTTTAATTGCTTATTTCTTACTGGGGATGCAGTATGTAAGGCCTGGTGCAGCACCAATGCCTGGAGCTACAACTTTTGGTCCTGGAGGAGCTCCAGGTCAAGTTCGCCCCCCTATTAGCATGGGTGCTATACCTGGTCGAGGTAGAGGTGATTGGCGACCGACAGGAATGAAAAGTGGACCTCAAATGCAGAAGGGTTTTCATCCAGGTTATGGGACTGCTTGGGGCAACAATATGGCAGGGCGGGGATATGGTGGTGGCCTGGAATTCACACTTCCTTCCCACAAGTAACATTTTCTTCAGCTGCATAAGCTGAATTTTTTCCTTCTGGAGTGTGCATATGATTTCATTGGTTGTCAATCTTCTTTTCTCGTTCTATATGTCAAGTACTTTCACCTTGGCTGGATGCTTAACACTTAAAACTGGTTGAATGGATCATTAATTGTTCTCTTGTTCTAAGAAAAGAACGTTAGTCAAGATAATGGGTTTATGGTTTTGAAAAATTAGATGTAGAAATGGGTCAAGCTGTTTTATTTTCTTTTTTCTAAGCAAAGAATGTGTGCATCTGTGTATGATTCATGGAATTGATTAATAAAATATGTTGGCTTGTGTACCTCCAAAAAAATTATGCTGGACTGCAATCCAGGTATTTTTTGCTGTTAAATTGTAAACATGTGCCTCTTTTTGTGGTTAGGTTGAATTATATGCTTCTTCAAACTCTTAGTCTTTCTATTCACAATTGTTAGTTTAGTGAGAAACATCTTGGTTTGAGTTTGGATAAGTTGATGTTTATCCTCTATGCCATATTGTTTACTTGTGGTGGCACTGGCAAGCTGAATTAAAGGTTATGATGCGTATTCATCTCATAATAGTTTCTGTAGTGGCAGAAGATCAGCATTGTACTATATGTAGTAAGTAGTAAGATACAGAATATGGCAATTGTTTTAACTGCTGAATTACTTATTTCTTCTACATATGATTTCAGGACCATTTTTGATGTTGACATTGATAGCTTTGAGGAGAAGCCATGGAAATATCCTGTTGTGGACATTTCAGACTTCTTTAACTTCGGTTTGAATGAGGAAAGCTGGAAAGATTATTGCAAACAGCTGGTAAAATTAGAGCTTTAAAGTCCTTGTTCTTCAAATAAATAAATGCTTAGAGGATTCCATTTTGTAGGAACAACACCGCTTGGAAACTACAATGCAAAGCAAAATTCGTGTTTATGAAAGTGGACGCACTGAACAGGTATGAAATGGCCATGTATAATTGGCATAGTAGACAACTGCCATCTGTAGTTGTATTTCCTTTAATGTTTTACTTGGTAAAGAGCAAAGTAAATTTCTACTTTCTGTTATTTTCATTTTAGGAATACGATCCAGATCTGCCACCAGAATTAGCTGCTGCAAGTGGTATTGATGTTCCAGTTGATAATTCGAATCTTGGAAAGACAGAGGCTGGACAAAATGATCTAGCAAAAGGATCTGCTCGAGTGCGGCCACCTATAGTATGCTTCAGCTACATCAATCTTCTATTTTTTCTTCAGAACAAGCAGTTTATTTTGATTTTCTTATTGTTCATTAAGTTGTTTTCTTTAAATCAAGTGATGATGTTATGTTCCTTGATGAAAGCAGAGCTGGAATGCTCTCCGTCGCTGTCTCATTCTCATGCACACACCCATACAAAGACTTCAGCCTTTTTGTCTAACATTGTTTAAGCATAAATTTTTCCCTTCATTTTTAATAATTTTAGTTGCTGATGATTGATCGTGTTTAGTTTCACACCAGTTTGAAGACTCACTGATTACATTTATTTGTCTAATAGCCAACTGGAAGAGCAATACAAGTTGAAACAGGTTATGGTGAGCGCCTCCCTTCTATCGATACACGACCGCCCAGAGTTCGTGATTCTGATGCTATCATTGAGGTAATAATCATAATAGTCTCTGATTGTGATGATCATGAATGCTAAGTGAACTAACTGGAGATTTTGAATGAACAGATTATTTGCCAGGATTCGTTGGATGATGATTCTTCAGCGGGAAATGGCATCGTGGATGGAGAGGCCAATGATCCTCCTAGAGATGATTTTAGGAGAAGCCGTGAAGCTGAAAATGACACACCACATAAGGACACTGAATATGTTGACGATTTGCCACAGGCATATGTTGGCCAAAGAGGTGGAAGAAGGCCACCGTATATGGATTCTGTTCAGGATAGTATACCTGATGGGGAGGCCAGGTTGCCTTTTCGCCCAGAAGCATCAGGTCAATATCATCCAGGTTCTAGGAAGCAGCCTCCCATATACCCTAGTGGAGATGTTGGGACATCATCTATTGAGGGAAGGTATGAAATGACTAGGTTGGGTGTCATTTACTTAATCCATGGCCTAGATGTAAGATTATAGAAGCAACTTTGGTATTTGGGATTTGTTTGGTTGAGAGAGCCATCTTTTCCTAAAGTTACCTAAACGTTGACACTTGGGATTATATTCAGGTGTTTTAATTAATATGGAAGTTATTAGAAGAATATGGGAAAATTAAGCTATTGATGTGAAATATGAGGATTGTTGGAATTATCTGATAATGGAACAAGTGGTCAGTTAAATTGCTCTGAGCAGTAGCTTAAGTTACAGTGGCTAACAGAATTTAGGTGAAGAGATAGCGGAACAATAGCTACTCAAGTAAGCTAAAACAGAGCTATATTTCCCTAATTAGAAGCATAAGAAACGAAGTAGATTGCATGGATTCTTAAAAGTCTTAGGTTGCTGTCAAGATAGGGAAAAAAACTAAATAGGAGATTTCATTCTAAACAGTAAAATACTTGTTTTAACAAAAAGAAAACCATTCTGGCTCTGGATCTCTTAAGATTTTCCTCAAAAAATAAATTTTATTTTGCATAACAGCTCGTACAGGGGGAGTTTTTGGAATTACAAATTTTACCTTCCTGGTAATATGCTATTTTTGGAATAGAAGTATAGAACTATAAATGACTTCTACTGAATTTTTTGAGGCATCAATATATATCTCTATGCCAAAGTTTCTTGAACTCTTGCAGATTTTGTTATTTGATTTTTTATTAGTTTCCTGTTAGTAAGACTTGACTTATGAGTGACTTTTGTTAACTCTTGCCTCTTCATCACAGACGAATTCAAGGAAGACCGCTTGACCGATCCCCTCGTTTGAGTGTAAGTGGGAGTTCTAGGGACAGAAAATTCCTTGATAATGTGGAGGAAGAATCAGTTGAAAGCAAAGACAATAAACATAGTTCTGCACTATCATCTCCTGTCCTAGTTAAGGATGGAAAGGACTTGAGCACGGAGGAAAAAGATGATACTCCTGATGAGCATGTGTTAGCTGAAGCGAGCTCTGGAATGGAAAAGGACGAGGTGACTGAGAATGAGGAAACCACAGTTGATGCCCTCAAAGATGGAAATAAAAATCATTCTGTGAGCAGGCGAATTACAAATTCTCGCTCTGATCAATCTGCCGCTAGAAGCAGTGAAAACAGCAAAGGAAGATCTGGGAGCAGTAAAGATTATCAAAAATGGCAAGATGTTGAGGAGGAAGTTGTTCAAGGTGGACGCTCTTCACGCAGAGGTAGTGTGAAGAGGCACCTTGATGAAAATGAACGTGATTTGAGAAGAAGAGATCATGATATGAGACAAGAAACGGAAAGAAGTTCCATGTTTTCGAAAGGGAGAGAGGGTTCTTATCCTCGTAGGGATTCAGAATCTACCTTGGCCCAACACTTGCATATAAAGACTGAGGGTTATGATCGGCGAAAGGACCGTGAAATTCCTGATGGATCTTGGCAACGTAGAGATGAAGATCCACATTTCAAAAAAGTTAGGAATGAAGACACAAGGAAAAGGGATCGCGGAGATGATATTGGATTGAGGCACAGAAGTAAGATACGGGAGAATGAAAGGACTGACAAAGATGAGCATCCTTATTCAAGGAAGCAAATGTATAATGGGAGCTACAGGGTTCCTTATGATAAAGATGGTAGTTCACGGCACAGGGAAAGAGATGACAGTTCGAAGAGTAGATATGAAATCGGAGATGATTACCATAGCAAGAGAAAGAAGGATGAAGATTATTTAAGGAGAGACCATCTTGACAAGGATGAGATTTTACTTGGTCACAGAGAAAATACTAGTCGTCGAAGAAGAGAAAGGGATGATGCTATGGACCCACGGAAGAGAGATGATCAACAAAGAATAAGAGATAATCTTGACGATTACCATTCTGCTAGGCACAAAGATGAGGTTTGGCTACACAGAGACAGGGGGGAAAGGCCGAGGGAGAGGGAGGAGATGTACAGGTTAAAACAATCCCATGAAGAAAACTTGCTAAAGCGAGAAAGGGAAGAAGGAAGGGGATCTATGAGGAGTGGACGTGGTACAGATGACAAGGCATGGAGTAGTAATAACAGGATAAAGAATGAAAGTAAAGTTTCTGACAAAGAGTACCATCTTAAAGATGCAGTTCGAAACAGTGAACAACAGAAGGGAAGAGATCGACTGGAGGAAGAAAATCTTTCTCATCATAGAGGATATGATGATGCTTATATAAGAGGAAATACTGATGAGAAAAGATCCAGGCAGGAGAGATCCAGTACCCAAATAGATCGTGCAACGGACATGACTGATAGCCAAAAGATGCAAGAGAAAAAACTTAAAGAAAATACAAGGAAGAATAAAGTATCTGAGGGTGATCGTAGTGCTTCTGGTTCTTCACGAAGAAACCATGATGATCAGAGTGGTCACCCTGATGAGATGGTATGTCTCAATCTTGTCAAAAGAGTGTAAAATGTTGTGTAGGGGAGGCGATATCTTCCCTTGGAACTGACACAAATCTTAAGTCACATGTTGATACGAATCCTAATCATGAGTAGTACTACTACTTCAAGTTAATTGACCCTTATAATAAGGTCGGAGGCTTTTTGTCTTTCCATCAAAATACATAATAACTGGTAATTCTGACCATGGCACTAAGTGTGGGAGTAGCTTCATCGGTCCTACTTAACGATGTGGTTGATGCATTACATTTAGCAAAATCTGTGCTTGTTGGCTCATGGGAAGTTTTTGTACTTAAGATTTTGTTACCTTGGCCAAGTTCATTATGTAACATCTAGTCAGGGAAATTGGAGTATACTATAAATGATCAGTCCTATGTTTTTATTCTGCTGATGACAGTTTTCTGATGGCTATAACCAGTATCTTAAACATATTCTACAAGGGTCTGCGGAGTGGATCATTTAGCTTAGTGCATTTAGCTTAGTGGACAGAAGCTTAGTTTCTTTTTCCTTGTCTGATTCTATTTTGAAGTTGCTTGGCAAAATTTTAGGCCTATGATTTGATAGCTATATTGCTTTGCCTCGAGTCCAGTTAATGGTGTGGCTTGTGGACCTAGAACTGGTTTTTCTCTGACAAACTCTATATTTTCAGCTTCCTAAGTTGTAATGTCAAGCAATTCGAGTTAATATTCAGCTTGGATGTGCTTTAGTTGGAGTCTAGATTGTCCATGAAGTTAGTTGACCTGAGTTTAGTATGCTCTTCATGATTGTTTTATCCTTTGGCTTAGGGATTAAAGAACATTAATGGGCAGGGAGGTGGTCATAATGAGATTCCAGTACGACAGAACCCTTCAAAAAGACGCAAGGAGGATGCTTCCTCTGATGAGGAACAACTAGAGTCCAGGAGGGGAAGGTCAAAGTTGGAACGCTGGACCAGTCACAAGGAGAGAGATTACAGTATCAGCAGTAAGGCATCTGCTTCTTTAAAGTTTAAAGGGGTGGATAAAAATAATAACGGTGGATCTTCAGAAGCCAGTAAACATGCTAATGAGCCCTCTAAAAGAGTTGAAGCTGTTCAAAGCCATACCTTGGCTGAAGAGAAAGCTGCTGGTGATATAGGGAATAAGGATTCAGATACAAAACCAGTTGAGGATAAGCACCTGGACACAGTTGAGAAATTGAAGAAAAGAAGCGAGCGGTTTAAGCTCCCAATGCCTAGTGATAAAGATGCTCTGGCAATTAAAAAGATCGAAACCGAGGCCCTACCTGCTGCCAAAACAGACAATCATACAGATTCAGAAGTAAAACCAGAGCGGCCAGCAAGAAAAAGAAGGTGGATTGGCAACTAATTTTATACCGTGATTAACAACATCAGTCAGGTGCATTTTGCTTACAATTTTATGGAAATTCCTCCATGGCCTGATTCTTTTATCATGTACCCTAAAGGTCCTAGCATACATGTGAATTTAAGATTACTTTCTTTCGGGTTTCTGAGATGGACGGCCATGTACTTCCACAGTTTCAAAATCTGATAACAGTGGTACTTATATACTTAATGGACATTGTATGTACATACTAATTTGTAGATGTATTATGAAACTTGTCACTGAAATGGTGACACAGAATCGTTTTAGTGTCAATTCTATTTACTTTGCCTCGACTTCGGGAGTGACATGGTCATAAACTGGACCTGCAAATGCTGATACAAGATCTTACCCTTGTGGATACTAGCACCTTATGAGGTGGGGCACATCTTCCAGTTGTGGGGGCACTCTGGTCAAAGGAATTTCCTGGCAGAGGTTAAACTTTTCTGTACTCTGCGAAAATCTGGTAAGGGTTGATATGGAATATAGAATGGTTTATTGTATCACTAATCTTGATTGATCATGTAACTATGTTTAATGTTAGAGCGGGAAACTGGGACCATACATATTCGAAAGTTCCTGTTGTAACTTGGGAACGAGTTTAGGGTGAAGTAAGAAAGTCTCATTACTGTTTATCCACTCATTCTTTATAATGCAATGATACAATGTTTTATGAGAAATTTGCATTGTCATTGATGCAAGAGTAGAGGTGGGAAGAGTTATGATTAAGCATTGCATAAACTGACTGCATTCCACTGCCCGATTTGAGATACAATGCAAGTTTCTGTTAGATCACAGTTCCCTGTTAGCACTCCTTGATATTATTGTTAGTTTACGGTTCAACGGTACTAGAGTCTGTTACCTGCTGTCATATAGAATGAAATCATAGATAAGAGAAGGTGGAGTTGTCAGATATTGATATGTGTTAGGTCTTTCCATGGCTGGATTTTGGATAGAGCCATTGGCATTTCGGAAGCGTTCTACATCCAGTAGTTTAGTATCCCTGATGAATTGTCAGGTTGACAGAGAACAGAATCCTGCAAGAGACTCTCCAGGATTTGGAAGAATACAGGGCGCAATAGATTCATCAAAATTATCTGCTGTGCCAGTGCGCCAGGTTTTACTTGGAAACAATTTGAAGAAGAGCACCGAATGCTTCTTTTGGTTTCACACTCTACCCCATATTCGACGCTGAACCTGTCATTTGGATTGAAGCTTGATGCTTCTCCATGATTAGCATCTTTGTCTTGGCACAAGAAATCTTTTTCCATAAAATTAGGCATTCAAGTATGGACCTGAAATTGGTAAAATCGAATCAATTTGTCATTAGAAAAGCTAACTGGTTTTCGAGTTTGAATCAACAAGTGACTCAACGAAGAAGACAAGGTTTAAAAAAAAGTTTCAATCAACTCGATCCGATTGTCAAACTTAATCAAATGAGGAGCCTTTATACAGGTGTTTTTGTTCAATTTCGACAAAAAATCAGAAAATCCTTAAAACCCTCGCATCAAAAAGAAGCCTTCCCCTCAATCAATCAATCAATTAAAAGAGGGTCGTTCACTACTCCCATTCAAGTTCTCCAAAAGCTTGTATGAAAATTGTATTCGGACGGGTGTCTTCCGTATCACCATCGTCAAGCACAACCATACAAGAAGTAGAATTCAGATTGAGTTCCGTATCTCCCTCCTCACCCGACTTTGATTCTCCGTCTGAAGGCCTCTTTGAGTTCTATTCAATCTTGTTCTTCAGCATATCAGCCTCTCCCTTTCATTTGATCTTCTTTTCTCTCAGCCTGTTTGCAGGAAAACCCTTAACCATTCTCTTATACCATAATCAGAAGCAATGGTTATTGATAGGCTATATATGTTGCCAAGTCAATTGTGAGTGAAAATTTCAAGTTGGAAGAAATGGAACTAGTGAATGACATATAAGTGGAAAGGACCCATAAATCTAATGTCTTAAGGTTTTAGGTTAAAGTGTAGTGTCAAAGTCCACAAATATGTTTCATCACTAAGTCTATAGTGTAGATCTCCCATGTAAGTGGGCTCCTCAGATCTATAAGTTGTATCAGAGCCGATAGTTTGGCAAGGGACGAGTATGGAGATGGTGGTCGGATTCTATGGTTGCTTCCCCATAAAAAAGAGCAAGGAGACTCCTAATGGGCTCAAACTAATATAATAGAAGGGCTCTTGGTGACAACATATACTCGAGATATTATGTAAAAAAAGCTTTCACTCAAGGGAGAGTTCAAGCCCAATGTGGAAGTTCACACTTGAGGGGGAGATTGTTGAGAAGAAGTGTGAGTGGAAATCCCACATTGAAAAAAAATGAAGATAGTGAATGACATATAAGTGGAAATGATCCATAAATCTAATACCTTAAAGTTTTAGGTTGAAGTGTAGTGTCAAAGTCCACAAATATATTTCTATCAGTAGGCTCACGATATAGATATCTGATGTAAGTGGCTCCCCAGATCTAACAATATAGACCAGCATGGTTGCCTGTAAAATTCTCCACAGCAGGGATGTAATAGTCATATGCAACAACGTGTGCCCAATCTAAATTCATTCTTCATCGACTCAATAGGGTAACTTACAATTTGCAGACTCGGAGAGTAACGAACACCCATTGTCAATATCAACTGGGAGAGTTTCGAGGCTCAGAAACAACGGCAGCTCCCCACTCATCCAACAATACTCCAATGGAAGACAAGTCTGTACTGTTGGCCAAAGCCAAAGCAAGTCTATCCCTTGAAACCCATAAAGTCTAGCAGTTCTCATAGAAGATTCAATAAAGACTTCCTGTAAGAAGAAGAGTCCATGAGCATAGAAGACAGAACAGACGAGTTCGCTGGCTTACCAATAATTGATTGGTAAGTTTGAGCCTGTCCGTTCCATATAGATAAAAGTGTGCTGATTGATGGGTTCTTGAGTTTGACAGTATCTGTGAAGATGGAGAAGCTCTCTTGAAAGTTGCTAGTGAAAGAGAGGTCGTAGGTTGTGGAGTTGACAGTGGCAAAACCACACAAAAGGTATGTGAACAAAGCAGAGTTGATGTCAGCTATAGGGAAGTCGCTATCAGCATACCAATAACCTGCTTTGATCCAGTTCTGTGCGAATGATCGATGAAATGGGCAAGGAAAGAAGGTAGTTGTCAAGAAAAAGATGATGATGACACTGGTAGACTCTGGTCGCCATAGCTGGACGACAATTCACGCCAAGCAAACTCGTAAATGACTTCCTCTGGTTTTCTTTCCTCCATTGACGTCTCTCTCATGCTTACATATCCAGTCCTTTCTGTCATAAGATGAGATCATTCATGCAGTATTCATGCCGTGATTGTGCCTTTTGAGTCTCCCTGAATAGCCGGACATGACTTCTCGTACGTTGTACAATAAGACAGATTGTTAACTCAGAGACTTGTGAAATTTCTGCAAGAAAGTTAATTTTTCTTGTGTGAATTTGATTTTGAAGTTAATTAGAACTTAAAATTTTCAATATTACGTCGCATTAAATAAAAATATATTAAAATTACTCAACAAAATTTAGTAAAAAACAATTTAAAAACTTTGTAATATCGTAAATTTATAATCATTTAAAATATTAAAATACTAATTTTAGAATAAACAGAAAAAAAAGTATGTATCTTTTTATATATATATAATTTATCCTCATTGATAACTATCCACCTAGTCTTAATTGAATATGGGTACCGCCTTTGCTCTCGCCTAAGCCACGCCGATTTGTTCTGTGTCTGTGATTTTGCTTACTGCCTCAACTCTTTCCATCCCCTTTTGGGTTAATTCAAGATTTGTTATCCAATTTAATTTGGAACTGAAGTTATCCACAGATCTTTCCGCTTGCCGCAGTCCAGAGGCCTTAAGCTTCGCTTTCTTTCATCCTCATCCTCCTGCTGTCGCTCGGTGGCTACTATTTCGTAATGCGTTGTGTGAGTTTGCCATCTCTTCTGTCTCTGTTTTTCAAGTTTTAGAGTTGAATGTAGCTTAAGTTG
>JANZLF010000221.1:1126162-1141596 GCA_026546835.1 Erythroxylum foetidum | reverse complement strand
TAGATGGGTTAGTCTTCATATTACATGTTGGAGTTTCTGAGTTTTTGACATTGTGGTACATATGAGCTTCCTTTTGTCTTGAAGATATCATTACTACTTTTGCTTCGATAAATTGAAACATTCAGGCTATTATAGAATTTTTTGCTTCAATTTGTGGTCCAAAAATAAAGCCTATATCGTCATTTTGTTTTTCCTAGTCGAATGACTGTTGGAAAGATGATAGAACTTCTTGGGAGTAAAGCTGGAGTTTCAAAAGGTGCATTTCACTATGGCAGTGCATTTGGAGAACCAAGTGGTCATGCAAACAGGGTTGAAGCTATAAGGTGCTTTCTATACCCATTATGACTACTTACTATGCCAAAAAATTTGTACCAATCATATCTCGTGTATAATTTATTACTATGAAAGGCATTTGCATTAATCATGAGGTTCAAATGGTTTTTTCAAGTGGTAAAGAAAATATTTGAGTAAAAAAATGAATTAAAATAACAGAACCACCTGTTCCCATTGTTGAGCGAAGGCGTTTTCTTTTCTTGAAAAGCCATTGTCAATCACCCTCAAAACAACCAAAAAATATGTTAGCTCCTTGAATTTTCTTTTATTTTGCTGTATCTTGGTATACCTGATGAAGTTTAAGATAATTCTGTTTTTTTATCAGTGAAACCCTTGTCAATCATGGCTTCAGTTACAACGGCAAAGATTTCATATATTCAGGTTGGTTTATTCTACACCTAGCAGGATTATCTACCTCCTAATTTGTGGTGAGTTTAGTTGTATTTCTGTTCTAAATTATTCTTCTCCAGGTATCACAGGTTGTCCATTGCAAGCATATATTTTCATGGGCCCAATATACTACCAGAAGTTAAAACATATGGTGAGATTTTAATTCTTTCTGGTATTACAATGAAGCCTATGATCATTTAAATGCAACACATCTCCAATTCCATGAGATATAATTGTTAGATTGGGTGCTTTCTTGTCTTTCTTTGAAATGTCAATGTATGTGATAATTTTTTCTTTCTGATCTTGTATATGGCTTTTCACTTGGTTATTTTGGTACTTACTATTTTTTAGGCCATAATAGGTGGGCTAGCGTGTATCTTCTATTTCTTCTTTCACATATAGATGTAGCGATTGATCCCTGCTTTGATTTACTATGCAATACCATTAATTGTATAGTTTGATTGGAGAATCGAGCAATATACCATCAATCATAGCAGTGAGTCATGGATAATATGCATGACAGATTCACTAAACTAACAGCTTGCTGCTTTACATTCTTTTGCTTCTTGATGTTTATTGTGTTGTGATTAGGTCCTAGATAAAATGCATGCACGAGGCAGTGGACCTCGTGTCATGCTTACAAGACAACCAACAGAAGGAAGAGCTCGGAACGGAGGCCTCCGAGTAGGAGAAATGGAACGTGACTGTTTGATTGCTTATGGGGCCAGCAATTTGATCTTCGAGCGGCTAATGCTTTCCAGTGATCCTTTTGAAGTGCAGGTATGTTTGGTGCATACTTGTTTATTGACGGATCGGATCACTTGGCATGCCAACAAATGTTTATCTTACTCCAACAGAAAATTGAAGTTAACAATGATAGTTGAGGCAAAAGTCATGTTTCATGTCTTTTTTCCCTTTTTCCTGGGGAGCTTACTCTTCTGCTTACCGGCATCTGTTATACTTGCCATTCGATATATTCAGTAAAGTAGATGTCTGATGCATTTTAAAATGAAATCGTTGAACTCTTGGTGCAGGTTTGCCGGGTATGTGGTTTGCTAGGTTATTACAATCACAAGCTGAGAACGGGGATTTGCTCCACCTGTAAGAATGGGGATAACATTTCTACCATGAAGCTGCCATATGCATGCAAGCTTTTAATCCAGGTATAAGATTTGCCTATTGGAGTCTTGTTTATGACTAAGCGTAGGTTAAAGCATATTTCTGCGTAAGCTTTGATAAGTTATAAAAGATGTAAGCTGTCTAATTCAGCGGTCAATATATATATCCACTCTCATCGGGCGGCATAGAGGTTTATTAGGGTTGGATCACAGAACATGCTTTTCTATCTCTTGCAATCTTGTTGAAAACTTGCTACTTTGTTGATGCCATATGTGTCGTTGAATTTCCAGGAACTTCAATCCATGAACATCGTCTCTCGTCTAAAACTGGACGAGCCATGATGGCATTATGCTAAACCAGCCACAGTTCTACTCTTGGAGGGTGCAAGGACTCTAAGCAGTTGCATGAAATAGTCTGACCGCCCACTGAATCTTGCCACTCAAGCCTATAGAAACTTATTTATTTTTATGTTCTTGTTTTTCGGTTGGGTTGTGTTGAGACTCCGGAGTACTTTTACTAACCGTTAGTCAATGGAACTCTGGGTTTGGAGGAAAACATTATAAGAAACGTTCTTTTGTCCAGTTATGTACTTCAATATTTTTGCATTTTCCTACGATTTTTGTCTTACTTAAAACTAGACCTTATGATTATTATAATAAAATTTGTGAGAATATATATATATATATTTTAACATCAAACTCTCAATTTCCAGTTTTGTTGGATTGTAGAGAAACTGTCTTCCTTTTCCCTACAGCCCCACCCCGTGCTTTGCCTGATCCTCTCAGTTTGATTATTTCATTTAGTAATTGGATCAATCTTTTATTTCTTTGCCTTTTACCATTATGGGCAATAAGAAGTGTTCTCATTTGTCCAAAATTATGTTGGAAATTTGAACATGGATGAGTTTCCACTCCTTCCAGGTATTGACAAACGTAAGATGACGACACTACTAACCTGGAAAGGATTGGCTTTGCTTGTATATATGTCGAGGTGAAGCTAGATAGGGAAGGACAGTAAATAATTAAGTTTAATGGGAAAGCAAAGCTGAACTGGTCAAGGTTTCTATCTATGGAAACCGCTCAAAAAAGGCATGGTAAAGATTTGATGAAGCCACAACAAATGTAAATGCAATTGTGGTTCTACAGGAAAATGAGAACCCAGTACCAGTAGAGCCTAATCCTGTTATTCACAATTTTAACTCTACCTTCGGCCATTCTCTCGCCTACGCTCCGCTCGTTTCATGAATGGAATTTCTGCCCTTGTAAGATCAACTGGGATTTCTGCACATCCTAACTGACTAGGACTGATCTTCCATCCGACGAAACACACTTCCAGAAAGCATCTTTCCCCTTTTCCCTCTCTGGTTCTCATGTCGGTTCATTCTAAGGGACTGCCTAATTAAATCCCTGCGGCGTTTGTTCTCGCAGTCTTAATCAAATTCCATAATTAGACGCACACGCACGGGGAAGCTAGAGAGAGAGAGTGATTGAATATGGACGATTATCAGGAGATGGAGAGATTTGGAATGGACAACGATTACGAGGGCGGTGTTTGGAGAGATGGCGAGTTCTTCTACGAGAAGCGTAAAGAGAAGCGGAAGCAGACCAAAGATGACGTTCTCTACGGTGTTTTCGCTTATAATTCTGATTCAGAAGACGATGAGGACGGTGGTGGCTCCTCCTCCCGGAAGCGTCGAAAAGATCGAGACTTTGGCCGGAAGGCTGACCTCACTAAGCCTGTAAACTTCGTTTCCACAGGCACGTATAGAAAACTTCAAAACCCATGTTTATTATCGCATTTGGTTACAGAAAGTGACATAAAAAATTGTGCTCTTGCAGGACCCGTGATGCCTGATAAGGAAATTGATAGGAATTTGAAAGAAGAGAATGTTGTTGTTGATGATATGTTTGTTGATGATAATGAAAGGCCTGGTTTGGGGTCTGGTTCTGGGTCGAGTTCGGGTCGGGGGTTTAATTTAGGGATAGGGTTTAACTCGGGGATTAGTGATAGAAATGGGCTTAAGAAGAGTGAAGGGTTAGAGGATGATGGTGTTGGCGATGATGAGGAGGATAATTTCTTACCGACGGAGTTGGGGAGGAGGATAAAGGAGGGGGCACAAAGGAGGGAGCGAGAGAGGAAAGAGAAGAATGTAAAAGATGGAGGGGAAGTGAGGAAAGTGAGAGCAGGGGACGTTGGGGAGTTTGAGAAATATACTAAAGGGATTGGGATGAAGTTGTTGGAGAAAATGGGTTATAAGGGTGGAGGGTTGGGGAAAAATCAGCAAGGAATTGTTGCCCCTATTGAAGCCAGGATGAGACCAAAGAATATGGGTATGGGTTTCAATGATTTTAAAGAAGCATCGAATAAATTACCTCAGTTGGAAGATGAGAAGAAGATCCAGACTCAAACTGTGGACAAAGCAAAGGAGAGGCTATGGATGAAGGGAAGGAAGAAGAAGCAGGACCAGTACCTGACAGCAGAGAAGTTGCTGGCGAAAAAGGAAGAGGAAGGTTTTGAAGTTGTACAAAAGGTGCTTGATATGCGTGGGCCACAGGTGAGGGTGTTGACAAATTTGGAGAATCTAAATGCGGAAGAGAAAGCAAGGGAGAGCGATGTCCCAATGCCTGAGCTTCAGCATAATGTGAGGTTGATTGTGGATTTGGCTGAACTTGATATCCAAAAGATTGATAGGGATTTGAGAAATGAGAGGGAGACCGCTATTAGCTTGCAGAAGGAGAAGGAAAAGTTGGAAATAGAGGCTGCACGACAGAAAATGCAATTAGATAACATGGAGGCCATCATGAGTGTCTTGAGCCATATAGAGGAACAAACTTCTTCAGGATCAATGACCTTGGACACACTTGCAAAGAATTTTACAGAATTACATAGGAAATATGCTGATGATTTTAAGCTTTGCAACTTATCTTGCATTGCTTGTTCATTTGCTTTGCCTCTATTCATTAGAGAGTTTCAAGGATGGGACCCCCTCAGGAATCCAATGCATGGATTGGGACTGGTAGAGATATGGAGGAATGTGCTGCAAGGGGAGGAAAACCATGACATCTGGGATATATCCACGCCATATACCCAGTTAGTATCAGAAGTGGTTCTACCTGCTGTTAGAATATCAGGTACTAATACTTGGGAGCCTAGGGATCCTGAGCCAATGCTTAGATTTATGGAGTCATGGGAAAAGTTGTTGCCAACATCTGTGACACAGAGTATACTGGATAATGTAGTTATGCCAAAATTGTCTGCAGCTGTGGACTTGTGGGATCCTCGAAGAGAGACCGTTCCAATCCATGTTTGGGTGCATCCATGGCTGCCACAGCTTGGGCAAAAATTGGAGGGTTTATATCAGATGATACGAATGAAGTTGAGTATGGTTCTTGATGCCTGGCACCCAAGTGATGCCTCTGCATACACCATCTTGTCACCGTGGAAAACAGTGTTTGATCCAACAAGTTGGGAAAATCTTATGCGTAGATTCATAGTTCCAAAATTGCAGGTTGCATTGCAGGAGTTCCAAATAAACCCAGCTAGTCAGAAGCTTGACCAATTCTATTGGGTCATGTCTTGGGCTTCCGCAATACCACTGCATCTTATGGTTGATTTAATGGAGAGGTTTTTCTTTGCCAAGTGGCTGCAGGTCTTATATCACTGGCTGTGTGCAAGTCCAAACTTGCAAGAGGTACATAAATGGTATACAGGCTGGAAGGCACTTCTGCCGCCAGAGCTTCAGTCTCATGAAAATATCCGTTACCAATTCACTCTTGGCCTCAACATGATTGACCGGGCAATTGAAGGTGTCGAAGTAGTACAACCTGGGTTGAGGGAGAATCTTAGCTACATCAGAGCACAAGAGCAGAGGCAGTTTGAGGGTCAGCAGAGAGTTGCAGCACATGCTCAACAGCGAGTTGAAGTTGCAGGTGCTAATGCTAAGGGTGTGGATGGGGAAATGACTTTGAAAGAAGTTGTTGAGGCCCATGCACAACATCATGGCTTACTCTTTAGGCCGAAACCTGGCAGACTGCATGATGGTCACCAGATCTATGGCTATGGAAACCTCAGCATATATGTTGATTCTATTAATCAAAGATTGTATGCTCAGAAGGATGAAGGATGGATCTTGACAAACCTGGATAAATTGCTGGACATGCATAATGCCAAGAGACAACGCTGAGTCTCTTTATCTAATAGAAATAGAATGATGTAGCAAGAACAATAGAATCTCTATTTTATTTTTAAATGAAAAATAAAAGCTGAAAGTCCTTAAATTACCCTCAAGAGTCAGAATAATTACTTAAGATATTCTCTTTTGTACATTTATTATATTGCTTCTGAATTAATGTCGCTGAAAGTCCAAATAGTTGTAGAAGTTGGGGATGACGTAAATGTATAACTACGCTATCCTTTATTCATAATTTCACAAAGCAATTACAAAAGCCTCCAATAAAGGAGTGGGCATAATCAAAGGGTATCGGCTCTGCTCTCGCCAAAGCCACGCTGATTTGTTCTGTGTCTGTGATTTTGCTTCCTGTCTCAACTCTTTCCCCCATACTTTTCGCATTCCGTTTTTCTGAATCCCTGCCTCTTCTTGGTTTATGGGCCGGTAATGTATTCACTGATAAAACTCACATCATCAATTTCAAATGGGACTTGCCCAGGGGACGCACGAGTAATTTGGACTTGGTTTTGAAAATGATACCCATTTCTCTCTAGAATTCTCATCTACTATTTCTTCTCGTCCTGGACGCATTGTCTGCGAGGCTCAAGAAACCGCCACTGAAGGTGATTCAAACTTTTCAGATGATGTTCCATTCAATATTATATTAGATCGTGGACACCGTTTCGTGTCTTGGTATTGTCTGCAAGGTGTTTGATTGTTTGTCCCAATGATTCTTTTGGTTGTAGGAAACTCCTCTTTTGTTGGGTTACTAGAAATATTATATGCGAGTGTAGAAACAAATCTCAAAAAGTATGCAGGATTTATACTGGTTTTGATTCAAGCTCCTCCTTTTGTCTCTACCCTCTTGATAAAATGTACTGAAAATGGTTTTGAATGACAAAAGTTGTGAGTTTATCTCATTTACAATAGGTGATACTATTTTGTACTGCGTTGTGTGAGTTTGCCATCTCTTCTGTCTCTGTTTTTCAAGTTTTAGAGTTGAATTTAGCTTAAGCTGCGACTATGTCATTCCTATTTCAAACATTTCATGTCTTCTTTTGTGTATAGTTGGATCTGCATATGCGTGATGAATTCTTCTGTTTTTACACATTCCGATGAAGGTCGTCTAGAGGATTCTTACTTGATGAAGGCATCTCTATAAGTTCAGTGTCATATCATTCAAGTGGGGCTTAGCCAGTTTAGTTCAATTTCTTCAAGTTGAGGTTTGCAGCAATTGAGGAACCTTTAAATCTCAATCAACTGCTACAGGATTTTGTTCTGAAGCTCAATGCCTCTTCGAAAGGTTCCTCTCCCTAGGATCCTACTTGACAATGTCTCTTGCATGAGGAATGCTCAACAAATTCTGCGGCACGTAAATGTCTCCGTGCACGACGGTGGGGCACTTGTGCTCATGGGCAGCAATGGCTCAGGCAAGACCACCTTCTTACGAATGTTAGCCGGTTTCTCTAAGCCATCTGCCGGTCAAATCCTCTGGAACGGTCACGATATAACCAATTCTGGAGTTTTTCAGCAGTACAAACTTCAGCTAAACTGGCTCTCCCTGAAAGATGCCATCCAGGATCGGTTTAACGTCCTTGAAAACATTTTGTGGTTCGAGTTGCTTGAAGGCAAGCAGGGTAAGTCATTGCCTGCTCTTGAGCTGATGGGTCTTGGAAGATTGGCAAAAGAAAAGACAAGAATGCTGTCAATGGGCCAGAGGAAGAGGCTGCAGCTTGCTAGGCTGCTGGCCATTGACCGCCCTATTTGGTTGATGGATGAACCTTCTGTTGCACTAGATGATGAAGGGGTGAAATTACTCGAGTACATTATCGCCGAACACCGGAAGCAGGGAGGGATCGTGTTCGTTGCCACACATCTTCCAATCAAGATCGAGGATGCCATGTATCTAAGGCTGCCACCAAGGTTCCCAAGACGAATGACTTTGGTAGATATGCTCGATCGTGCAGACATCACATGAGAGAGACGTGAGCGAAATTTGTTAGAAAACCCTGCATTGGTATATTCCAAACCAGAACTTTTTAAGGATTAGAATCTGATTATTTTCTAATTTATATCTCAAAAATACAAACTTTTGCTTGCAACTTAATTCTCTCTTTTCTTTTCATTTAGTATGTTTGGTGCTTGCACAAATTGGAACAATAAGATGTAGTTGGTGCTTGCACTTGCTTTCACTTTTCCTCTTTGTCTTGGTTCAGCTGATTCAGGTTGTTAATAATTGATACAAAAGACTTCTTTTTTATTTGAGAAATTGTAAAATTCTTTTTCATGTACCAGAAAAAAAATAGTCACCTAAGCTATTCAATAACTTGTAATGAAATAAGATTGACAGTAACTCAATCAAGACTCGAGGATAAAAGTAAAGAAACTTTTTGTTATACTCATCATATTTCATTCCAAGTTTTTGGGAGTTGTACTTCAATAATCATTATAATAAATTCCAGTCAGTTTATTACATTCATCTCTCAGAAGGTGCTTGATTTGAAATTAGATCTTTTTCTTTATAAGGTCACTGGAATTTATTACATTCATCTCTCAGAAGGTGCTTGATTTGAAATTAGATCTTTTTCTTTATAAGGTTATATTATAAGAATATATATAGAATACTTTTTTAGGGATAACAAATTAAATAATGCCCAATTTTTCAATTTAGTGCCAAACTTTTACAAATTTTCAATTTAATAACTAATTTTTCAAATTTTATATAAATTAATTCAAGTTTTTATTTTTATAGATGTGATACGTCTATCAAATATTACATAAATATTTATTTATTAATCACGTCAGAAAAAAATTCTTGCTCTTATTACTATTGATTTTGAAAAATAAATTACTAAATTACAAATTCCACAATACCAATTGAAGTAGTTTTCATTGGCAAATCCTTTAGATTGGTTTTGTTTATTATTTATGCCAAATCTTGACACGAAGATGTCACCTTCTACTCTCCATGAATAAGGGATGTTATCAAGTTCAGTTTTAAGTTTTGAGAATTATTAAACTCAATTTGATTGATTTAAATTTTATAATTACTAAGGTTTAGAAAAATAAATTATCAAATTTGAGTTTAATTTTAAATTCACTCAAATCAAAATATGCAAACTTAAATTTGAAGATAATTCTATTTTGGAGTTAATTTATTAAATAGAAGATATAAATGTGAAGTTAGGAATAACTATGAGTCGAACCTTAGCTTGAGGCCCAATCGGCCCGTCGTTCAAATCCAAACTTGATTCGGTCCGAATTTTTTTAAAAATTAGAAATAAAAAATGATATTATTTTAAGATTTGGGCTTCGGGTAAATCTAGTGCAAGAAGACCAAGCCTAAGATTCAACTTTTTTAATAAAATTGAGCTCAAGATTCGATCAACCCAAACCTTTCTCATTGACTTTAGATCGGAGCTGGTTGGTTAGGCTCAGACCCTAAAGGGAGCATAGGAATAATAATATGCTTTACCTTTCTTATAATTTTTTTTAACAAAGGAAAAAACCTAAAAACGCAAAAAACAATCTAACTAATGCAGTGTTCTGCAGTATAAAGCTCCTTACTTGTTTCGGTAAATAAGCTCTATAACTAATATCGGAATCTCTTAGAAAATATGTATGTTTGGGCTGGCTAAGATTGCGAGAGCGGCCAAGTTATCAGTACACTTATAGTGATAACAACGAATAAGGTTGAGTTAAATCTTGAGTTATTAAAAAAGTAATTTAATTTTATTAAAAAAATTAAAATATAGTATTATTTAAAATTTAAAATTTAAATAATATTATTTTAAAAATTCGAATTAACGGAAATTATTGTATTGGTTTGACTTGGCCCTGGCTACTCCCTTACAAGAAAGAACCGCTCTATTTTTGAAAGTTTGCCGGACAGTTGAATCGACGCCCCTGGTCGTAGACGATGACTTCAACTGTAAGTATTCTTATTACGAGTTAGTAAGGTCCATTTAAAAGGTTTGCCCTACTATTATCTTCTGTTGCTTAACTATCCGACTTTTTATGTCTGTGATGGTTAGAGAAGACTTTAGTGATTTTTGTTGTTAAAAATATCTTCTAGTCCTGTCCACGCCTATGCATGAAGAGGTACATCAAGCTTGCTAGAGGAAGAGGATAGAAATCAGATCTTTATCAACACGTTCAGATCTACGGTGGAGACAATGGCTGAAGGTAAAATTATTCCTTGTCTTCTACTACTGTTTGTTTACATATATATATTACGGTGTTATATATATGTTGATTAGTGCATATGTTTTATACGTTATGTTTGTATGAAATGCATGCTTGATTTTACATCAACAACCCTTTATTTCCATTTCTTTCTTTGCAAGCATCAAATTCTCTCTCTCTCATGATAAATGTCAACGACGCTATGATGCAGTCTTCCTGGGCTGTATTCTCGTGAGACGACTGAGATAGTGGCGAGGCCACGGCGGGCGGCGAGTGAGAAAGCACTACCTTTTGGGTGTTCTTCACCGACAACGGAAGTTTGCAGCCCCTGCCGATGTCTGTCTCATCCTTATACTGATCTGAGCCCTCCTTCACCCACCATCAACTATGTACACGTACACCAACGTGTGAGTGTATATATATATGACGAATTGTTTCCCTTAGCTTCTTCTTCTTCTTCAACGATGATGGGGTTGAGCGAAAAGCCAGGCCTTTGAAAATGGGCGGAGCTTGGGGTTATCTGGCGGGGCTGAGACTGTGATAAATGTTATGTTGGGCTCTTCTTGTTCGCCTTTCACGGAGGGAGCTCTTCATTTGCAGCCATAGATAGCTCTAAAGTTACTACTTCCCTACTAGTCTGAGAAAAGGCGAATCTGAGACACCAACTCAAAGGTATAAACTTTGTGATACTGCTTGTAATGTGCATTGTCTATCTGGGTTTTACTGCAATGTATTAAAGTTGGAAGTTTTTTTCTTGTTTCTGAAACCAACAAACCTCACGCACATGTATAGTTCGATTTTGCTCTATCTATATTCTGGTTATCTACATCGCGTTCAATCTCATTATAATTGATCATGTTACCTGAGCTGAGCCTTGCCCTATAGAGTATATGTGCAATCAGATATTGGTATTCATTTAGAATCAAATTTTGAACGTGTAGTTTCCAGCTTGCACGCGTGCTTGATGGCAGTTGGTTAGAGAAACAATGGTCAATGTTGTTTTTATACATTTATAAACACCCATTTGAGTGCTCTATGTAAAGATCGCTTTCCAATGAGTTTGATTGTTTTGGGTAATCAGTTATGTATATAGCAAATGTGAACAAAGATTTTACTTGGTAGAGCAGCAAAAGGTAACAAATGAATGTCATGGCAACTAATATCCCATTGAAAGTAAGCTCAAGAGCACAATTGCCACCAGAGAAGAGAGGCCTGTATTAGCCACTCTGGCCACTCCATCGCTTGAACGTGTTGTTGGTGCAGAAGCTTCGGGTGTGGTGGTGGTGATTTTGGCTACTGCTGGTAGTGGTGGGTCAATAACCTCCGCGGGGGTGAGTGATGGAGAAGGGGCTCGAGCCTCTGGCTGCAACGGGTTCAGTAATATGTTAACCAAGGATCCAGGCTCTATTGGCAAGATGGCGTATTGGAGATTGGCGGTGGGATCAGAACATGGATTTCCTGTAGTACCATATCGAGTTATGAGATCAGTAAGTGTTGGCCACAACCAAAACTTGGGAACTTGAGAGATGGCACAGCATAGAACTTACTAAAAAATCTGCTTGCAGTAGCAGGGTACTCGGTCATCAACCCATTGAGATGAAGTCCAGTGGTGTAGGTTGCAATTTCTATTGTTGGATCTGCATAATAATCAAATGCGAACGAAATGAACTCGTTCCTCAGAACTTGGACGAACACCGAAAGGCTGGCATTTTGCAATTCCTCTACAACTTTGGTGGTAGAGAGGGCGAATCCATTACTAGTCGGAGTGATTGAGTTTCTTCTCAGCATGACTGTATCAGCATACTTTTTGATCTCTTCCACTGGCTGTTTTGGCGCATCACCTATATCGTTCTTCAGAACCAGTACCCTCTTGTACGTGGGAACGCCTTGGAACTTGGACAATACAGAAGTGTCATCCGATTGGATTAGGACTTGTTGAGTAGATTGCTTGTCAAATGTAGCATTGCTCATTGCAGTGTTAACAGCAGATATAATGTCAAGACCCTTCTTTGATGCTAGGTATGCTGCATTCTGAGATCATAGAACATGTATTAAAAGTTTGAACCATTTCATCTGATTTCTTTCATAAATACTCTACAGTATAAGGTATTTTTAAATAAAAAAAAACCTCTACAGTACAAGTTACAATGGTGCTAAGGTTGATATTGAGAGAAAGGAATAAACTTTACCTCAATGTTGATCAGAACTCCAGAGACAGCTTTGGCTTTAGCAAATTCTAGAAATTCAGCAAGAGTCACAAATTTTCCCTTGCTCTTGTTTGCAGGGTTTCTCGGCAAGCCATCAGCTCCATAAGGGCTTGTGAGTTGAGCTGAAATATGAAAGGTTTACAGTAAGAGGTGCTAAGAAAAGCTTGTCGGGAGGATTTTTTAAACAGAAGTGCAAGGGAAAAGTGTGAAGGAATTTACGTTGCAAGGTTTGAATTTCACTCCATGTGAGATCAAATGAAAAGATTCCAGCTTCGGGTTGAAGTTCAGGAATTGTGGTAGATTGAGCCATGAAGGTGGCCGTAGCTGTAGTTTCTCCAGAAAGGTCCGCTGAGTTCGAACAGAAAGCCACCCCATCTTTCGACATCTGGACGGAGCAATCAATAACGTCAGCCCCATCATCAACTGCTTGCTGATAAGCAAGATCTGTGCAACCAGCATAAACACCACTTGCTCCATTATGAGTTATGATCAGGGGTTTTCCTGCATATAGGCAGCATTCTCAATACACTAACTAATGCTGTTTTATGTCTTGTTTAAATGGTCTAAAGAGCAGTGTCCTACCTTTTGCAGGTGTGGTGGCATTGAATGCTGCAAAGCAGGCTGTAAAGACCAGTTGTGGAGTCAGTTGAGAAATACAATTTAGTGATATAGGCTACACAGATGCTCCGATAATCAAATCAATTTAAGACATTCCTTGAAACAAGACCTGCCTGATGCTGAATCTTGTTTTACTAAGATTTGATGGAAATGAACAGATAGAAATGCATGACATGGATTGTCTTACCAACAGCCCCTGATGCTGTAGTAGGGAAATCTGTGATCAACCCGTCAACGGAGAACTGGGAATTATCGATAAACTGCAGGTACTCAGCTGTTGGATCGTAACTATAATTGTAACTTGAACGGTAGTCATTTGCAAAACCAGAAGCATACACTTCCAAGCCCTGCTTGTGAGCATCAGCTACAAGAGTTGTGGGAGCTTCCAAATAACCATCCGCGTTGACAGGCCAGATGTAATAGTTTGGGACAACAATTCCTGATACAAAGGGCTTTATTGCAGCTAGATTTTCCAACATAGAGCCGTATGTCTGTTTAGTTGTGGGTTCAGTTGCATTTTTGTTCAGGAAAACGAAGAAGAGTTTTGTCCTGGCCCTGTTCACTCTCCGACCTATTGTCTTCAAGAAACCAATTTCAGGAGAAGAAATGTGAGTGACGCCTCTCAATGTTGTTTGAACATATGATGCCACGCTTAGTTTGTGCTCAGTGTAAACCATATCGTACTGGAAGCAAGGAGCAAATCAGAAAGCACAAATATTAGATCCAGGAAGCAGATTACATCTTCAGAATACAATAAACCAGACGAGGAACAGCAAAAATAAGCATGCTGTCTGAAGCAAAGAACAAGAAGTGGGTGACACAGACACCTGAACATTCAACCAGAATCCTAGAGAACGAGCATTTTTCACATCATCCACGAGTGAAATGGGCACCTGACCATCGAAGGAACTTGGCCGAGTGAATACATTTTGCACCACTGCATAAGAAGAAGAACATGAAAAACCAGAAGTTGGTAACATCTGGAGTTATCTTCCAAGGTAACAGAACACGTATAGAATCAAAACCAACAGAAGAATACGGTAAAAACTGAAATGGGGTTCTGAGCATTACATGAAACATTGGGAAGAAGCTGATCAGCTGTATAATCGAAGGCAAAGTAACCGGTAACATCGTTCCCATTCACCTTGTAGGTCTTGGTTTGATTCGGGTATACCGCCTCTATATTTGTTGTATTCCCAAGTGTGACTTCTGGTTGACATATTCCAACTCCATCTTTGGTTAGTTGCAAATTGCAGAGAAGAATCAAATCAGGCAAGCTTGTTTGTAATGCTATGTGATTTGCAAAGTCGCTAGATTCCGGGAAAAGCCCTGAGAATCCTCCTCGAGCTACCACAGATGGTGCTTGGCCTGCGCATGAATGTAATTTACATAGAACACAGTTCTAGTTGGCTTATGAATGGAGACAGATTCAGAGTAAGTTCCACATAAACCAGAGAATTCTGATACCATTTAAAGTCAGCCATTTTTTAGTTGGAGGTGGAGGCTGATTAGGCACACGTGCTTGCTTCGCTGAGGTTGCGTGGATCACAAGGGAGAAGAAAAGCAACAACCTCAACATTTTCTTCTGGTCCTGTTATAGTCTGTAAAAAACATGGAAGAAAGACAACATTCTCAGACCTTTTTCTGGATTTTATGTCCTGAAACCATCCTTCATCGTATGCTTTCGGGGATTTGACGAGAATAATCACATAATAACATCAAACATCAACCTTAAAACAATAAGAACTCAAAAGGGTTCCAAGAATCTCGAGGATTACTTACTTAAATCTTGAAGAACAAGAATCAGAGAAGGAACATTCCCTTGTCAAGTTTCAATGAATGAAACTCAAAAAGGGAATTGTTATGCGAAAAAACAGAGAGATACAAGAAAAAAAAGTGGGAAGAACGGACAATTAATTAGTAAAAAATGTGGTGTGATGCTGACCATCATCGGAGATTCTACGAATGGAGTGTTACAGATAACTCTCCTTCGCACGTTAATCGCATTAATAGCCGGACCAGGTTTAGACAAAACTAATTAGCAGTTTTTTGGAAATTTAAGGTTCTTATTTGTGCCTTTAATTATTTACTATTTTTGAGTTCCACAGTTTTAGGAGCGAACAGAAACTGAGTTACCACACCGCAAACCCCCAACGGCTTTAACGGTTTCTTGAAAAATAAACTTTTGCTACGATTAAAACATTATTGTTTTCAAATACAGAAAAAAAAATCTTACTTAATTAAGTTTCTATTTTTATTTTAGTTTTTTTTCCTATTTTTAAAAATTATGAAAACCATAAAAGTTATTTTTGTTTTTTAGTTCTTATTTTTTATAATCTAATTTATTATCATTTAAATATATATTTTTTAATTTTTAATTTTTAATTTTTAATAAAATTATGAATAATTTAACT
>JANZLF010000221.1:1101997-1117367 GCA_026546835.1 Erythroxylum foetidum | reverse complement strand
TATCCAAATCCATATCCACATCCATTTTTTAACATCCATTTACAATCCATTTAAAATCCATTTTTTAGCATCCATATCTATTTTTTAGGGTCGGGTAGTACGGATATGGATCGGGTTGAAAACCCATTGCCATCCCTAGTTAAAAGTCTTGAATTCGAGTCACTCCAAAGGAGGAGAAATATGCATGTTCTTATTGATGATTCTCTAGCCCCCTGGGCAAAGCTCCTTGATCGGATCAATTACGGACGCCTCGCTTCCAACGACAGTGTGGGAGTTGGAGCTGCTAGGGAATCTGGGGGTTGATGGGAACCTGATGCTGAGCAGGGGGAGCCAGTGATCAATCATCAGCTAAACAATCTAGAATATGTGAAGACTTCTTGTGCGCAGAAGTGTACAGGCTACGTAAGAATTTGAGAAATCTTGAGGTTTCAGATTTACATCCTCTAGACTCTTGAGATAGGGTTATAGAGGCTTAGGATTAGACTGATTAAGCCAAGATAACTAAAAAAAAAAAGAAAATTAGCACATGCCTTGTGTAGCTAGCCAGAACAGAGGCACTAGCAAGAGATACAATAGTAGCACAACTAAACAAATTTCAATAGTTTCGTGTAAAAGATAAAAGTAGACAATACCATAATCAAGAAAAGACAAAAGCCATACGAAGAAGCTACAGCACCCTTCCCGCTACCTATCTTCTACTGTAAAGACAAAGTCACAAAACCGTGGATCCATCTCATCCCGCAATCTTCCCCTCTCTGTCTCTCATACACGCTCATGCGCACACGCAGCCAACATATTCTGTTCCCTCTCTCTACACGTCTTAAGAACCTTTCCCAAGTTCTGTAGCTTGTTGCCATTGTCAAAACTATTTTTCTCTTCAATATCTGCTAGCCCATGCGTCCCTTATCCTCCCTCTTCTTAGGCTTCTAGATCTGCCCTTTTCTGTTGTTTCTCTTATAAAATCTCCAGATCTCTCTCTTACTGTATTTTGATAAATTTCTCATCTTTATTACTTTTGACAGCGAAGAGAGATGAACTCTCAACCGGACCCATGTTCCTCCTTCTCTGCCTGTATCGACCACTTCGATCGATTACCGGACCCTCTTCTTCTTCTTGTGTTCAACAAAATCGGAGATGTTAAGGCTCTTGGTCGCTGCTGTGTTGTGTCGCGCAGGTTTCAGTGCCTTGTTCCTCAGGTCGACAACGTTGTGGTTAGGGTCGATTGTGTCATCTCCGACGATGATCCGTCACCTTTGTCCTCCGTCGAGAAATCTCGCTCCCCTGTTTCGCCCTCTGGGTTCTCAACGCTTTTCCGTTTTTTCTTTGGCGGCATTGTCAAGCCGTTTCAGGCTCTGGGTCAGTTGATTGGGCCTAAAAGAGATGTGCTGAATTCTTACAATTCTCGACGTGGGTTGTTTTCTTCTTCTTCGAGCTCTTCTGGGTCGTCGTCGCTTTCCGTTGGGACCGAGGATGATGGTGAGATCGATCAGGGCTGTGTCACCCATCATTCGCCTACTCAGGTTCTTAGGAACTTTAATGAGATTCGTTTTCTTCGGATCGAGTTGCCTAGTGGAGAATTAGGGATTGATGATGGGGTTCTCTTGAAATGGTGGGCTGATTTCGGATCTACTCTTGACAATTGTGTTATTCTCGGTGCTGCGTCAGTGATAAACAATGGACGTATCAAGAATTTCTCTGCCGTGCAAGAGAATAATGTTGATGGGGTTTGTAGAGTCAATGGCGGTGACGACAATGGGAGTATACCGGAGTCGTTTTACACGAATGGAGGATTGAAACTGAGAGTGGTGTGGACTATTAGCTCATTGATTGCAGCTTCGGCTAGGCATTATTTGCTGCAGCCTATAATTGCTGAGCATAAGACGCTAGATAGCTTGTTGTTGACTGACGCTGATGGGCAGGGAATACTATGTATGAATAGGGGACAACTTGAGGAATTGAGGGTGAAGCCACTTTCAGCTTCTTCTGCTTCGAAGAGGACGCTTGTTCCTGCGTTGAGCATGAGGCTTTGGTATGCTCCTCAAATGGAATTGCCGGATGGGATTGTGTTAAAGGGGGCAACTTTGGTTGCTATCAGGCCTAGCGAGCAGTCTGCTGCAAGCAAGGAAATGTCTGATGTGTCTTGGATCTCCTCTCCGTTTGAGGAACCTTATGGTACTGCTGCTAAGATGCTGGTGAAGAGGAGGACTTATTGCCTTGAAATGAACTCGTTCTAATCATCATAATAGGTTCGGAAGTAAGTTTATTGTGGCTACTGCTTCAAATGCTGCCTATGTTGTGGTAATTGGATTATGGATCGTATGCATTTTTCTGTGTATTTTTTGACAAAATATATAATATTCATATTCTTATATTTTTTTAAAGTCATATCCTTATAAGTTATTTTACACTTAAACAGTTAATACTAAACAGCTAATTTTACCAAACATTTTTAACAAACAGCTAATGCAATCCGCTGGTCAAACCAGCTGATAGAATCAGCTATCAGCTAACAGCTATCAGCTAATTGCCAAACAGGGCCAAAAAATAATGAATTACAAAATTGACAATGAAAGTTCTTTTGTTGGTGTTCAGAATGACAGTAGGAATGTTGAAGATGGCAGTTTTCTTATCCATCAAGAAAGAAATATTGCATCTGATGTTAAGAAAATAAGAAGATATGTATCTAATTTCTTTGTACCATGAACAACTTCTAGAATTCAATTTTCAATTCATAATGTCTTACAACTTAGATAAGCGACTCATAATTTGGATATGACAATAGTTAGATTGCAGTATGATTTGGCTATAATATTCAATGCTACCTAGTTTTATTATTATCAACTTATGATGGGTATTATTGCCTCTTACGATTCAGGATACAAAGTTTCTTCAATTGATGACTATACATGTAAACTTTTGAGTGACTCAATTTATGAAATTAAAAGTTATTTGTAAGAAAGAAGAATGATTTGAGCTACATTTAAGTATTCAGCCATATATAATGGTTGGACAAATAAAAGACGTGAGCTTATTATTAATTTTTTGGTTTATTTTTCAAATGGGACAATGTTTTTGAAGTTTATTGGTGCATCTGGTTTTGTTATGAATGTTGATACTTTATTTGAAATATTTGATGAAGTTGGACTAGAAATATTGTTTAGTTCAAAACTGACAATGATTTCTCTTATAAAACGACCGGAAGAAGATTGCAAAGCAAGTATAATTCTTTTTATACTCTTTGTGCTACACATTGTATTTACTTGATGTTGGAAAAATGCGATAGATATTAGGTATTTTCTTATTATTGATGAGATTATCACAAAACGAAAAAAAAGATCAAGTTCATCTATAATCGTGCATGAGTCTTGAATTTAATAAAAAAAGATTTCACCAATGGTAGAAATTTTTGTCGTCCTGTTATTATAAGATTTACAATAAATTTTTTATCACTTTAACGTTTCATTACGATGAAAAAAGAGTCGAAACAAATATTTATAAGTAATAAGTAAGTTACATCTTAGCATGCTACGTCTAATACAAAATTGGAGATTTCTATAATTATACTTGAATAAAGTGATTTTGGTCTTAATTTCAAATTTTCATCCAAGTTTGTCAATCTTTTGTGAGGGTTTGTCTGACTAATAGTAATAAGAAGGCAACAATAAGTTATTTTTATAATATCATTGAGAGGGCGAATAAAACAATCAAGGCCAAAGTAGAAAATAGGTCTTCTTTATACACGCCTTATCTTGCAGTCATCAATTATATATGAGAAGGACAACTTTACTATCCATTACTTGTAGTTGAGACACTTTGAATTCTATTATCTATTTCAGACAAAGTTTTACAAAAAAAGCGAAAGTTATAGAAAAATGTCATTAATTATTACAATAGCTGTTGCCCATGAAATAATACAAGATCTCCTAAAATCACAAATGAGGATTTATAAAGATGCTTCAGGTGATTTTTATATGTCAATTGTTATTCGTCAAAAAGACAAACTTAATCGAGTTATATGTATTTTTACTTTTGTTAGTTGTTGAAAATTAACCATCACTTTATTTTGTTTACAATGTTATTTTAGTTATCTTACAATTGATTGGTAGGACCAATTAAGAAATGGTATTTCAAAATTGCAAAAGTTTGCAAATTGAATTTTAAGTCAATGGGTGAGTGCAACAAGGTGTGAAAGAAATTGGAGCACGTATGAATTCATCTATTTCAAGAAAAGGAATATATTTAAGCACAAAATATTAAATGATTCGGTTTTTGTTCGATACAATTTAAAGCTTTAGAAAAAATATGTTATTATCATTATTAAATTAGATATAATTTTTTAATAATTTAATTTTATTATTTACTATGACTCTTAATAGAACAAGTAGTTTTGTATACTTAATTTGTCTTAATCATATCAATCTTTTGACAAATTGAGTTTTTGAGAAACCGAGTTTGATATATTATAATGATTTAGAAGATAATCTTAGATGAAAAAGTATTATCATGTCATTTGGTGTGATGAATTTGAATAATAAGATGATGAGCCTCTTCTCAGTTATAAGAATTTTGTATCAAATGAAAAGTATAGTTAGTCCAAATTGAGCGAATATTCGATTAAATGAAGTTATAAGTTTTTATTTCTATGTTAAATTTTGTATATGTAACATAATTATAAATATTTTTGTTTCAGGTTTTACTTCTAATTGATTTTTTAGAATGAGCTCTTATTGTAAATTGTAATTGTTACAAAGTTATGGAAAATTGTTATTATTATTTTATATTTTGATTTAATTATTATTATTTATTATATAATGAAATTATAATATTTTAAATACTTTATATTGTTTTTAATTTTATATTTGTACGATGATTCAGTGATCTTTTTGTTACATTAATTTTCGTCATTATTTATATGTGAAATATGTGAAAATAATATTAATAAAATAAATAAATTGTTGTTATTTTAAATTTATATTATTATGACTTTTGAAAAAATGAATTATGTCAAATTATAAATTATACAGTACAATATATTGAAGGATTATTTTGTAAATTTAAAAAAAAATTAGGAACTATTTTATAAATTAAAAAATTACCTGACACTCGGCATTAATCGGTATCTATGCAATATCATATCGAAACTAAATTTGGTATTAATATCGGTATAGTATCCATAACTTTGCTTTATACTCTCAGAAGGATTTAACTTTAAAAATCAACACTAACAAAAATGATTTAAAACGATGTTAAAATCTAATCCCTGACAAATCACTCCAAAGCTCCAATTTATGGTTGAATGTGTAAATTAATCCACCAGAGCAAATAATAGCTTCAACTTCACCACCTAGAACAAAGCCATAAATACACTCACATTGAGAGGGATAGAGAAGGCATCAGCCGCCTGTGCCAAAGTACCGTATTCATAACATTGTTTCATACTCTCATAAGGATTTAACTCAAGAAATCAACATGAACAAAAGATAATTTAAAACAAAGTTAAAAACTACTCCCTGAATCAGTACAAAACTCCAACTTACAGTTGAATGTGTAGATTAATCCACCAGAACAGATAATAGCTTCAACTCCTAGAACAAAGCAATAAATACACTCACATTCTGAGAGAGAGAAGAGAAAGCACCAGCATGGGTCCTTTTGCACATCTCATACTTTTGATTTTTTCCATTCTTGCACCATTGATAAGTTCCATGCCAGTTTTTTTCCCTGGAGCAGCTTATCAATCTTTGGCTAAGCAGCATAAGGCCTCAAAACCAAAGATACCATATAGAGCTCATTACTTTCCTCAAATCCTAGACCACTTTACGTTTCAGCAGAGTAGCTCCAAAATCTTCTACCAGAAGTATCTCATCAACAATCGTTACTGGCAAAAAGGTGGTCCCATCTTCGTCTACACTGGGAATGAAGGTGACATTGAGTGGTTCGCTGCTAACACTGGCTTTTTGCTCGATATTGCTCCCAAGTTCCGGGCTCTTCTGGTTTTCATTGAAGTAATACTCCTTAAGCACACTGAAAGCTCACTTCTTGGCTCTTAAATTCGCATTTTACTTGAGAAAGTCACGAGCTTTAGATAAAAACGTCATACTTGGAGCAAAAAAGTTGTCATTTGGAAATGATTAGAGAACAAAACTAGTTTCTTGGGTCAAAATGTATGGAGATTTCGCCATAGCTGGGCAAATCTCAAGTAGAGCATCTAATGGCTGTCAGTCAAAATACGCTTACTTTTTAATTCTATCAGTTGTTGATCCAAAGAATGAGCTATGCTGGCATTTTGTCACTATATATTAGATGAGATTTGCTTGTCTGTACATTTGCAGGATAGATACTATGGAGAATCGATGCCATTTGGGAAGGACTCCTACAAGTCAACAGAGACATTGGGGTACTTGAATTCGCAGCAAGCTTTAGCTGATTATGCAGTTCTGATAAGGAACTTGAAGCAGAACCTCTCCTCTGAAACATCTCCTGTAGTGGTCTTTGGTGGTTCTTATGGAGGAAGTAAATCTCTTAAGACTCAAGCCCTTGATGCATTATTCCTTTAATATTCTGATATAATTGCCATCTGGATAAACCAAGTTACTGTAGAAGTAAAATTCAAAATAGACTAAATGATTTCCTTCTATTCAGAATCAATTATTTGACTTTATGACATGGAACATCAATTTTTCTCCCTCTTTTCTGCGTACGTATTCTCTTTCAGTGTTAGCTGCCCCGCACACAGCAATTGGTGCATTGGCATCTTCAGCCCCCATTCTACAGTTTGATGACATTACTCCATGGTCAAGTTTCTATGATGCTGTTTCTCAGGATTTCAAGGTCTGTTGTTACATGTTAGTGAAAGTTTTCTGTACATTCACCTTTAGTTTCTTCTATACTGTGGTAAAGCTTCTGTGCAAAACTGAACTGGGCAGGAGGCGAGCTTGAACTGCTTTGAGGTGATAAGGGGTAGCTGGGAAGAACTGTTAGCTCTTGTAACTCAGAAGGAAGGCTTGACTGAACTAAGCAGAACTTTCAGAACTTGCAAGTAAGTTCTCTCCTTTGACGCGCATGAGAAATGTGTTACTCATCTTCACATGAATTTATGTTCTGTGTTTGCTCAGCTAGTGGGTAAAATCTTGTATGTTGTACTTGGATGGCTAGTACTTGAAGAGATTACTCGATAGAGTGGCTTATAAATTTTCTGGAAAATCGCTCGTCTATCACTTCAGCAGCCTCTATGTTAAAAGCCATTTTGAATTAAGAATCAACTTCAATATATCTCAGTTTAATTTGCTAAGAAAACGGTCTGTGCTAGAGTGCATTTTTGTCACCCCAGAATTTACATGTTGCTTGTGTTCAGAGACCTTCATTCCGTAGATGCAGTCTGGGCCTGGTTATGGCCGGCTTTTGATTATACAGCTATGGTGAATTATCCATTTGAGGCAAATTTTATGATGCCTCTACCTGCCCATCCTGTAAAGCAGGTAAGAATACTTGTTGACAGTAAAATTTCGGCAGTTTCAGATCCTAACATTTTCTTCATCTGTTTTTTTTTTTGTGTAATGAAGATGTGCAAGATTGTTGATGAATTTCCACCAGGCGCCTCCAAGATTAGCAGGGTTTTTGCAGCTGCAAGCTTATACTACAACTATTCTCGTTCTAGTAAATGCTTTCAATTGGAACATGGACCTGATGCCCATGGCCTTCATGGTTGGGGCTGGCAGGTACTAAGTAATTCTACCTGAACAACTAAAATCTTCTGAAATACATCAGCAACCAAATTGGTCTGTCATTTAGTTTCTGATAGTTAAGCATTTTTGAGTAATTATTACTTTCAAGGAAACTTGAGTTCTGTATTTATAGTATCTACAGTTAAAATCAATTCACTTAAGTTAAGGGTAATTATTGCTTGCTTGTTATGCTAATCCATTCATCAACAATGATTAAGGCCTGCACAGAGATGGTCATGCCAATGACCTGCTCTGAAAGAAGCATGTTCCCTACATCAAGATATGATTACAAAGAGTTTGCAGTTCGATGCATGAAAACTTATGGGATTATGCCTCGACCACATTGGATAACTACTGAATTCGGTGGAAAAGTAAGGTTTCTTCTTCATTTTCACTTATCCAGTTATGCTTCTTTAGTTGAAGTTTTATCTTGTGTGCAGAGGATCGATCAAGTGTTGAAGAGATCCAGTGGCAACATCATATTTTCTAATGGAATGCAGGATCCCTGGAGCAGAGGAAGGTCAGTTGCTGTAACAAAGTCCTTCCTCCCTTGTAGTTTTCATCGGTTTGGTTCCAACTTCCATATTTCCCTTGATGTTCCATTCAGCTGATTCTCAATATTCATTAGTTTCCAAAATAGGTGGCAGGTTCTTCATTCTCAACTGATAAACTGTTGCCTGTATATAGTTAACTTCTAAGTCAGGATACCAAGTTATTGATTCTTAAGATATCAGAAAACACTACAAATCATCTTTCAGTTGTAAGTGGCAATTACTAGACATTATAAAATGCTTAACCCACTTCAGGTCTTACACTTGCATGAATGGTTCATTCTTTTCAAATTTGTTCCATATTACGTCCTGGAATAGATCATAGACAACTGATTCACTCACCTTGTCAGCTGCTAGTCCATTTCACCTAGCCTTATACATGGATAACAATCAGGGTGTCACTTTCTTCTTCAAGATTTTTGCTGATTGATCTGATACATGCTTCCATATCAAAGTTAGATTATACGTGTTTCAACTTCGTGTTGGTCTTTGGCGATATCACAATGATTTGACTGAAAGCTTTTTGAATGTTTAGTGTGCTGAAGAATATCTCTTCCAGCATCATCGCCCTTGTCACACAGAAGGGTATGCAAATCAACCATCTTTACTACTATTATGCCTTTAGCATGCTACTATCAGTTAAAAGTATACTTCCATTGATTGCTCAGGAGCTCATCATGTCGATTTTCGTGCTGCAACAAAAGATGACCCGGATTGGCTGATAGAGCAGAGGAGGCAAGAAGTTGAGATCATCCATAAGTGGATAAACCAGTACTATGCAGACTTAAAACAAAGACCAAAGGATGCTGAATCATAGCGAACGCAGCATAGAATGCTTGTGTAAACCTGCAACTACTTAGTTGTGTGGACAGGAACCAATATAGCAAATCCAACCTGTCTTGGTAGGATAGGAAATACCGAAGCCAATATATTACTTCAAACATCCTTGTCCAAGAGCCATATTGACACATTTCACTTCATGCCATTTACTATCATTCAATCCAATGGTCAATGCATTTGTGGGAACTAAGTAACAACAGATAGATGCCAATATGAGACCAACTTACTGTTGTTGTCAGATATGGAACATCTCGATTGTATGAACTTAGCAAGTGTGCTTAGTTATTAAATGAATGATCATTGCTATGTGTTGAATATATAGAATATTTCACGTGCGTCCTATTTGGAAAAAGAAGATTTATGTATGATTAGTGATACATGTTAGGCTTATAGAATAATTAGATCAGGGCAAAGTGTTAATGGTGTTATGAAAATTGGATACAAGTATATTGTATCGGCTCATATAAAGCACTCAAGGTAATTTCATGTTCTTAAATCTCAGGGTTTATTCGATATTTAATTAAATCAAATTTTATTCTTTAACTTAATACGAAACGAATCTTTTTATCAAGTTTAATCTCGTACCATGAGAATGATAGCAAGATGACCAAAGTCTTGGGGCACAGATCTTTTGTACGCCTTATTCTATACCTACTTAGTTTTTCTCTTATCTCAACTATCCAATACAATAAATTAGATAGTTGAGAACAAAGGAAAACAGAGTGTACTGAATAGGAGTACTGCTCCCAAATCCTGGAGCTTATGTACTACATAACAAGATGATAAAAAATCAGAGCACCAGAAGCAATACATGATATGATGCATTGTACACATGTATTTTGGACCTAATATTATAGTAAATAACTACTTCAACATTATGTTTATATACAGTGATGGAATCAAGAATTTAAGATAGGAAGACCTAAATAAAATATAAATTCACAAAAATTTTCTTATCAAAACTAAATAAAAAAATAAAGTTTTATTAAGAATATAAAATAGTTAAAATTACAATGATTCTCACCTATTTTTTTATATTAAAATCTTTTTATAACAAAATCATTGTCAATATTTATAAATACATCTCTTTTAATGTAACACACTAATGAACATTATGATTTAAATCAGACGATGATGACTGAATAGTCGGTTTTAATTTTTTAAAGTATTTTTTCATAACTGCAAAATAAAAAATAGTTAAAACCAATATTTACTAATTTCATAAAATAGGTAGCAGCTGTCAAATATACTAAAAATAATTGGATCCCCTTTTCTTTTATATATATATATATATATATATGTTCCCTACTGTTCGTAAGCCTCAAAAACTCATTTCCTACCGCAATAACTTAGTTAAATTATTGATAAAACGGTCATACATATATTTGTTGAAACATCTCTAAATCCTGTGTGCAATAAATATTATAAAACTTGTCGATATAAAAAGCATACGTGACGGAAGAACAACAAGTCAAGAAAAACGGTTAGACATGCCAGCCATGCGTTACCATATCGTGTCGATCGTTACTTGTCATTGTACAAAGTTGCCATTGCGGGTAAGAATTCATCTCTGCATAGTGCTTCGTATAACGAAGGTTCATGGATAGTAGATTCAGGTGCATCTACCCATATGTGTTCAGATATAAAATACTACTCTTACATAAAACCATCTGATTCCATAACTATGCCTGATGGAAACACTAAACCAGTAAACATCACAAGTAGCGTAAAACTAAACCCAGAAATAACCATCAACAACATCCTCCATGTGCCAACGTTTCATCACAATTTATTATTCCTGCACAAGTTAGCATCTCAAAACAACCTAGCTGCCATCTTTGTTTCTAACCGACTGTATTTACAGGACCCATGAACTGATTATGTGGTGGCAATTTGCGAGGAGGAGACAGGAATCTATAAACTTACACCACAACATTTTTTGCCAGCCAAAACACTAAAAGGTCCATCTTTGCATTTTTATTTAAACAATTATGTTGTTTGCAATGTAACCAATGATGTTGATATTTGGCATCTACGTTTAGGACACGTATCCAAGAAAAAAAATTATGCATATTCCTTGCATAAAATCTTTCAAGTCTATTTTTTTATGTGACATCTGTCCCCTTGCCAAACAAACCAGAAAACCCTTCATAACACATTCCATAACTACAAAAAGAGCTTTCGAATTACTGCATGTCGACCTTTGGGGCCCATATCGTACACCAAATTTAGATGGATCTGAATACTTTGTTACCTTAGTGGACGACTTTACCTGAGCCACATGGACCATCTTGATCAAAACAAAAGACCAAACTTTGAGTTCCTTAATTAATTTCATAACCATGGCTGAAAAACAGTTTTCTAACCCGATCCTTGCGATTAAAACCGACAATGGTAGTGAGTTCATAAATACTTCATTCCGTGAGTACCTTGCATCAAAGGGAATAAACCATCAAAAAACATGTGTTTACACACCCCAACAAAATGGGGTTGTCGAACGCAAACATAAACATCTGCTACAAGTAACCCGGGCCCTTCTGTATCAGTCCAAATTACCCAAACACTACTGGGGGGAAGCCTTGTTAACTTCAACCTACATCATAAATAGATTACCTACCAAAATCTTATCCTGGGTATCCCCATATGAAAAATTATACAATAAAGCGCCCACATATGACCACATGAAAACTTTCGGGTGTATATGTTATGCAACCAATACCAAATCACACAAAGAAAAATTAGAACCCAGAGCTACCAAATGTATTTTTCTTGGATACCCGTCTGATAAACGTGGATACAAATTACAAGATTTACAATCAAAACGCATCATAATAAATAGGGATGTTGTCTTTTATGAGACCATGTTTTTACAACCATCAGACCAACCCCAAAATACACCCATACCACAAATGCAAATTCATTTTGACCAACAGGACACCTTCCCTCATGAAACTACTCTACCCACTAACCACTTTACAGCCAGCCCAACTACATCGACTCCAACACCTAATATTAAAAACTCACCTTTCCCGACAACGAGGGGTGGACCAATTGGTCCAGATTCCTCACTTAAGGCTCTCCTCTCAAAGGAGGTCTTGAGTTCGAGTCACACCAAAGGAGGGGAAATAGGCATGTTTTTTATTGATGATCCTCTAGCCCCCAGGGTAAAGCTCCTTGATCGGATCAATTACGGACGTCTCGCTTCCAGCGACAGTGTGGGAGTTGGAGCTGCTAGGGAACATGGGGGCTGATGGGAACCTGATGCTGAGTAGAGGGGAGCTAGTGATCAATCATCAAGCTGAACAATATAAAGTGTGTGAAGGCTCCTTGTGCGCAGAAGTGTATAGGCTACGTAGGAACCTGAGGGATCTTGGGGTTCCAGATTTACATCATCTAGACTCTTGGGGTGGGGTCGTAGGGGCTTAGAATTAGTCTGGCTAAGCCAGGATACCTAATGTAATCAAAAAAAAACTCACCTTTCCCAAGTCCCCAAACATCACCTGGCTCCACTACCCCCCACTTTTCACAAGTCCCCAAACATCACCTGGCTCTACTACCAAACTCTCTCTTTTCCCAACTAGCACCGACAGCAATTACTCTTCTAAAAAACCCAGAGCTCATTCACCACCACTGCCTCTACGTATCAGCACCCGACCACGTTTTCGACCCTCCTACCTTGATGATTATATCTCCCTTGCAACGCCCACTCCTTCTCTTTCGCCTACTGCCACTGCATCTTCAGTCCAGGTACCCACTAATTTTTTTCTTTCCACCACATACAACTCCTTCATTGCACACGTTTCTGCTGAGTATGAACCTTTGTCATATGAAAGTGCTAGACAGGACCCATTATGGGTAGAACCGATGGATGCCGAAATTGAAGCTTTGGAGCTCAATCACACATGGACCCCTACGGTATTACCATGCTGTAAAAGAGCTCTATGCACAAAATGGGTTTTTAAAATCAAGTGAAACTCAGATGGTTCTGTGGATAGGAGAAAAGCCAGACTAGTCGTCAAGGGCTTCAATCAGACTACAGGGATCGACTATTTTCATGTTTTCTCCCCTGTCGCCAAAAACACATCAGTACGAATTCTACTCGCAGTCGCAGCTTCACTTAACTGGCCAATACATCATTGCGACATCAACAATGCCTACTTACATGGGCACATCGATGAAGAGATTTATTTGCAACCGCCACCTGGATACAACAAAATTTTACCCGGACAAGTCTTAAAGCTCCAAAAGTCTTTATATGGTCTTAAGCAAGCAGGGCGACAATGGAATAAGGAACTCACCACAAAATTGACCAAGTTTGGTTTCCACCAATCCACATCCGATGCTTGCCTGTTCACAAAAGGTACTGGTGATAACTTTCTTGTGTTAATCATATACGTAGATGATGTGTTAATTGCTGGTCCATTTGAGTCCTTGACATCTGCCGTGAAGTGTTTCCTACATAGTGCATTTACTATTAAAGATATTGGGAATGTGAAATATTTCATTGGAGTGGAAGTTGTGAGGTTACTCGCAGGTATGATCCTCTCATAGCGGAAATATATATCGGATATTCTCAAGGATGCCCACCTTACTGATCTCAAATCAGTCACAGTCCCCATGCCGCAGGGCACCAAACTGACTATAGACGAGGGCCCTTTATTATCTGATCCAGAACACTACAGACGGATCATCGGACAACTTCTCTATCTCAATTTCACACGGCCCGACATCACCTTTCCAATGCAACAACTAAGCCAATTTACTCATGAACCACGCCAACCCCATTGGCATGCTTTGGTTCATGTTTTACAGTATCTCAAAGGCTCCATACACAAGGGATTATTCTACCCCAGCGGAAAGTGTGAACCACAACTCTATGCATACTCTGACGCAGACTGGGCAGGATGCACCTTTTTCTCGCAGATCATTGACCGGCTACTGTGTATTCCTCGGTCATTCCTCGATCTCATGGAAAACCAAAAAGCAAAGCACCGTTAGTCGCTCCTCCGCCGAAGCTGAGTACCGCAGTATAGCGAGCACATTATGCGAGCTCCGGTGGATCACCTACATTTGTCGTGATTTGCAAGTACCGGTAAAATTGCCTATCCCATTAAAATGCGACAACACTGCAACTATCCATATTTTGGAGAATCCGGTCTTTCACGAGCAGACAAAACACCTCGACATCGATTGTCATCTCGTCCGCGATGCCGTTAAGGAAGGATTCCTCAACACAACTCACATCCCATCCACACTACAACTTGCCGATCCCTTCACCAAACCTTTGGCTGCCATAGTTTTTGACGACATACTTCGCAAGTTAGGCCTCATAAACACGGCCCAACTTGTGGAGGGGGTGTCGAAACACTCACCGAAACAACGTCCTCTGACACAGCAGCCAAACGACACAAAACGCAATGCCACAACAATCACGCACAATATGCACAGAAAGGACAGTTAGTTACGATTTCTTCTGTTGTTTTTTCTTTTTTGCAGTACAGTGTCTTTTGTTTTCTTCTTCACTGTTTTGTATAAAAGACATGTACAGTGACATTTGTTTTGATATACAAAAATGAGAGTTTCCTCTCAAGTTCCCCTTTTCTATTGCTTACCATAGTCTTGTAATAATTCAGCAGGGAATCAGCTACAACTATTGACGTGGTCTATTTTAGACTTGGTCTTGAGCAGGTCAGTCCTTGAAGAAGGGAACGTATCAGGGTACTGAGTAGCTAAATGTAACCCTGTTTGTATACCATACATTTGATGAAGGATTGTAGTTTCAGAGGTAAGAATGGATTGGATGTTATGGCTTGAACATGCTTACTGTAGTTAAGGTTTGTAAAGCCCTGTCTAGCCATGGACTAATACTGAAAGATCGCTCTCAATGATTAACACATTTATTCGTTTTTATTTTATATCGATAAAAGTCTGAGTCCGAATGATGAAAACCACTTGTTGGGTAGTAGGAAATGAAGATAAATTGATTCAAGGGGTTGCAATCAATTCATCACGGCCGATCAGGAAGATCTAGGAAATGGAAAGCAAGAGGACGAAAGAGGGCCATAGAATTTGAAATCAAACTGGTCTTCTCTGCACTTTTATTCACGTAAGCAAAGAATAAAACAAGCACTTTTCAAGAATAAGTGTGGAATTTGTGAAACTGTTTTCTCACATTACAAAAAGCAAGCAATATATTGTTTATATACAAAAGAATATAACTGCTAAAAGTAACTGCTAAGTTGACTGAGCTAACAA
>JANZLF010000221.1:1087928-1101897 GCA_026546835.1 Erythroxylum foetidum | reverse complement strand
ATAAAATAAAAAATATTTATTTATTTTAAGTCCAAATAACTCCGTCATTTTTATATATAACCCAACAAATAAATATTTGCAAACTTGAGCCTGCCCAAGGTTCTTATTTACTTTTAGATCCTTTTTATGGCTGGAAATGGGGAAATTGAGAGAAAGGGCAAAAGGGGTTGATGGTTACATTAAATCTGTGACTAGATTATGTAATAAGAAATAACTGGCTGTTTTGTTACAAGGACACGGGTTTCAGGTGAACTTTTTTTGGCAAAGTTCCATTTTTAATGTGACAGAACTAAGACACTTCCTCAGAATAGGAAAAAGGTTAATAAGGGGGAAGCTACAGGAACAAGCAGCACATTAGTAAGGTTCATTCATGACTCCATAACTATATCCATCAATTGGTGCATTTAACATTAGATCTCACTCGCTGTCTCTAAAGGGAAAGAAAGTGAGTAGATTGTAATACACACAGAGAGCGGGAGAGAGAGAGTGAAAATGTCAAGGAGATCAGCGTCTTGCTTGAGGTGTTGCCTGGTGATATTTGCAGTGGTGTCAGCTCTGGGAGTTTGTGGGCCTGCCCTTTACTGGAGATTCAAGAAAAGTTTTGGATTTTCTCATTCTAAAGCATCTTCCTCTTGTCCTCCTTGCATCTGTGATTGTCCTCCTCCTTTATCTCTTCTCCAGATTGCTCCTGGTATTACTCACTCTCTCTCTTTTGGATTCACTGTTTTGCTTGTTATGCGTCTGGGCTTATGTCAAAATTTGATCTTGAAGGAGTAAAAGTTCATTTGGGAGAAATGAAAAAAAACCCTTTTTATCATATTGGAGATCTGATCTGTTGCTCTACCGAATTCTGGATCCAAATTTGATTTATTGATCGAACGCTTGCATGTGCACTTGAGTGGATTTCTTTGAGCTTGTTCATCAGTTTCTTGTGATTTGTTTTATTGATCGACACTTGCACCTGAGTGGACAGGATCCGGATGTTCAAAACGAACTCCCTTATCTCTGAAACATTCATTTTCTTGTTGTTAAGAACTGACATAATATGCAGTGAAATTTGTCATATTGAGTGCCGAGTAGTGATCTAGCCTAATATATCTCTTTTTGGATCTTGAACAGAACAAAGTTCAGATTTTTACTGTGTTAAGTTAACTGGCTTTAATGTGGAGGCAAATCTAGCTTGCTTTACATGCTCTTTTTATTTATGCTAGTTTTGATAGATTTACTTGGTCAGGAAATCCTTCTTATGTTTCCTGGCATTTTTTGTTTGAGGTGCTAGATATGTTGATAAATCACTCACACTGGACATTAGTTTAAGGTGCTTGAATTCCTAATTAACCTGATTTGAAAAATCACTTCCTTCCTATCCAGTTCAATAGAGTAATGAGAAGTTCTCTTATGATATTTTAGGCATTCATTTCCTACATATGGTGAAGGATCTGAGATCCTTGGATTAAAGCTGTTCATATATGAATATGAACCTAGGGTCATTGTTTTCTTCTAATTGTCAGTGTAAACTGTAAACTACAACCGATTTCTGACGAAGCAAGGTCTCTCATCTGAGTTCGTGAAGTTGGCTTCATTTAACTTTCCTCATTTCATTTCACAAGTCAACATGCAGATGCTGTTTCTTATGGGATATAATCCTTTAGATGAAAGATTGAACTGGCAGTTCTTAGATGAAACTGCCTGTTCATACCAACTGCTCCTGAAATAAACCATAATTTGTTGCTTATTGGAGTACTAGACTTATGCATGGTTTTGCTTTTTCCTTGCAGGGTTGGCCAATCTTTCAGTCACAGGTTTGAGCTGATTCTGTTAACCCATTCTGGTATTAACTTTTCATTCTGATGATGAGATAGATTGTATGGTCTTGTATTCCCTGAAAATTCTTCAAAAGTTAAAATGGGATATACCCATTTCTGTTTTCTGGGATCTTAAGAAATTTTAGGACCAGGTGATGCGGTGTCCATTACTCGCATTGTCTCACTGTCTCGATTCTGCTAAAGAAAATTCGCATATTACATTAACTAACCTGATTTGGTGAACTAAGCTTCTAGACTAAGGATGCCACAGATTGTGGTGATTGTACCTATTTGATCATATAATCTGCATACTTTGTTTGTAGTGAACAGATGTCCTACAAATTTTCTGTAAGCTCAGAACGGGATTGAGAACTGAAGTTGGATGAGAGAGTCAAAGTTAATGTGCTTTTTGAAGGAATTCTAGCTATCTTAAGCTCCTAATTTCCACCTTTTGACAAACTTTTTTCTGTAATCTGCTGCATTGTTCTTATATGGCTTTACTTCCAAATTATGAGCTTCTTGTTCGCAACTATTTGCTTACATGAATGTGATGATATTACAGATTGTGGTAACAATGACCCTGATCTCAAGAATGAGATGGAGAAGCAGTTTGTGGACCTTTTAACAGAAGAGTTGAAATTGCAGGAAGCTGTTGCTGAAGAACACGCCCGACATATGAATGTTACACTTGTCGAAGCAAAAAGAGTAGCTTCTCAGTACCAAAAGGAGGCAGAGAAATGCATTGCGGCCACTGAAACATGTGAGGAGGCCAGAGAGCGTGCTGAGGCATTACTTATCAGAGAGAGGAAAATCACCTCGTTGTGGGAGCGTCGCGCCCGCCAAATGGGTTGGGAAGGAGAATAACTGCCAGTAGATATAGTTTTACAACTCTTTTCTTTTCACTTGAACTAGTAAAATAGGCCCTTGCTTAGTAATGATTGTAGCAGACCAGCAAATTACTGGAGTTGTTTTGCAAAGCAAAATGCTCTCTCCCTCTGTCTGCCTGCCTGTCTCTTGCTATAGGCCTTCCTTTAAAACCAAGCAAAGGCGTCTCCTTTACCCACTTGTAATTCACGTGCTTTGGATCTCTCAGCTCATATCCGATTTATGTATGTCTCTTCAAAGATTGTTTGACACTAATATAAGATGATATTATAGTAACGGATGTAATTTTACAAGGTTTGTTTGACTGCGTTCGCACAGGTCACGACACTTTTGTCTTTTACTTTCACTCATAAAAGTCACCACCGGTAACTTCAGTAACTGCCAAAGCCACCATTACTAAACTTCTAGTTCCCATTATCATGGAATGGGAAATGCCTTAGTTTCTGTTCTTGGATGCTGCGGGGTTTTTCCACCAAGGAACTGTATTTTCTCATCCACTTTGTTCCCTCTCCAATTTTGTTAACAAATCATGTTCATCACCTCAGTCTCTTTTAATCTCAACAGTTACTAACTTGGAGCGGAGAATGTCCTTGTCCAACAAACAGGTCTACATGTTGTCTGGGATAATAGTTAGAACTTAGAACAATTTTTTAAAGAGGGTAATTAAAAGCTTCAAACAGGCGTATAAATCTGCAGAAAGACTGCTTCTGTTGAAGCAAAATTGACCACCGTCACCATTTGACTTTCTTCCTCGAGGGACCGAAAACGAGTCAAAACACCACATGCCAGCCAATTAAAGAAACCTGGAAACGCGGTTTCAAGACTTCCCAAGTTCATGCACATGGTTAACAAGCACAGGTGCTGTCCTATCACCTATGCTTGGTCAGGTCTTACATTAAATATCTATAAAAAACAACTAATATATTGGATCGAAGTTCAAAGCTAAATATATCCAATTGTTGGATTGGATCTATCCAAAAACTAAAACAAATAGACGATACTTTCATCGCCCAGATCCAAAAATGATACCAAAACCAGATCATATGTCGAAAAGTTGAGTTTTGATCTGGAAAGACGAGTGCTTTAAGGTGTTGCACAACGTAAAATCTTGTAAAGCTTCTTCTATATTTAGAAAGTTGTACTGAGTTTGAAGGGCTTTGCATTTGTAAAGTTCCCAACTTTCCATATATGGATAACTGCAACAGAGGCCGGAGAGTGGAGAAAAGAGGATATGAACAGAGGGTTGAAGATGAAGCTGAGTACGTCCCTGAATCGAAGAAGTCCAAGTTACCTGGCCTAGCAAGGTTGGCCTTTTATTATTTTCCATTTTTGCTCTAATTCCATTGTGGTAATTCTGATTTGATATCTTTTTGTAGCACTCGATCAATGGGTTACGCTTCAGAGCTCGAAATTTTGGTTTATCTGAACTGGCTTCTGGACTTTCGATCCAATCTTTTGAACCAATCTGTTTCGAACGTACTTTGTTGTTTTAACCTCCCACCTGAACCGTGCATGAAACCCCTCATTTTCCAGAGTTGATTGCTTCATTCTGTATAATCAAGCATTCAAAACTCGTGGTACTACTTATTAATGAGCATGAACTTGATGAGATTTGCGATGAATGCGTTTGGTTTAGTTTGTTTGTATTCCTATCTTTAGAAAATCTGAAGCCAATCATGCATCTCAAGGCGTGTGTTTGTTCCTTAAGCTGTAACGTCCGGTACAATGATACATGAGTCCATTTATGTGCAGTGTTGTCGTGGAAGCCCTGAAGGTTGATAGCTTGCAAAGACTTTGCTCATCTTTGGAGCCTCTGTTTCGCAGAATTGTGAGTCATAAACAGTTCACATTGGGTCACCTTAATAGTCCTTAATATCAGTAACTAGTTTCTGCAAAAGCTGTAACTTTATAAGTTGTTGGGAATGGGGGTTGGTGAAGATTGTAGTCTTAACTTACATAAAGAAGTTTATTGATTTGGGCATCTCATATGATCGACAGGTCAGTGAAGAAATCGAGCGTGCTTTGTCGAGGTTAGGCCATGCTGCTTTGGCTGAAAGGTAATGTTGTAGCTTTCTTCTTGTTAGTCTTCACTGCTAAAGTTGGGTTTGCTTAGTTTCTGCTAAACTAGAGTACCCACTAGCATGGAGCATATATCAGTTAGCTCGAAGATTCTGACATGATCCAATACCATTATGCCTAAACCAGGTCTCCACAACAAAAACTGCAAGGACCAGAAGGCAAAAAGCTGCAACTCCAGTTCAGAACAAGAATGCCCCCACACCTATTCACTGGTGGAAAAGTGGAGGGGGAGCAAGGAGCAGCCATTCATGTTGTCCTGATAGATGCAACCACAGGCAGTGTTGTGCAAATTGGACCTGAATCAGCTGCAAAACTGAATATTGTGGTTCTTGAGGGTGATTTCAGTGATGAGACGGAGGAGGATTGGACTGCTGAACACTTTGAGAGCTACGAAGTGAAGGAGCGTGAAGGGAGAAGACCGTTATTGACTGGGGATCTTCAGCTAACTCTCAAGGAAGGAGTAGGAACTATAGGAGATCTTACTTTCACTGACAATTCTAGTTGGATAAGGAGCAGAAAGTTCAGGATTGGTGTTAAGCTTGCCCCTGGGTGCTGCGAGGAAATTCGTGTTCGTGAAGCTAAGACAGAGGCATTTTCGGTGAAGGATCACAGGGGAGAATGTGAGTTTTTCTCATGGCTAATCCTTCTGAAGCTTAAAGAAACTCTAATTGGATATATTTAAGTAAACTACAAAACAAAATCACCTTTTAGAATAACCTTGGTGAACTGGTAAGAATCTGTGAGAGTATGGAAGAAGTAGTTTGTGCAGCACTACCTTATGCACATTTTTTAGTGCTATTTCTGCTGGAAAGTTGCAGTCCATGCTCTGATTCTTATCCCAAATGAATGATAAAGATCTAAGAATTTAGACTGAGAAATCTTGGTAATATCTAAATCTTGAATGTGTACTAGAGCACAACACTCATCAGAAACTCCAGAATTTCTTCATTTGCAAGTCGAGGAAGAAGAAAGTTTCTTATCTCCCATACCATGCAGAATGACCTTTTCATCTGGTTTATCTAATTGTATGCCGAAGCAGTATGTAGAGATGTTCTTATTTAATGCAGGATATAATAGCTACAACTGAAACTCTTTCTGTTATCTGCAGTGTATAAGAAACATTACCCACCAGCTCTACACGATGAAGTTTGGAGATTGGATAGAATAGCAAAGGATGGAGCACTGCACAAGAAGCTGCTAAAGGCTGAAATTGTAACAGTGGAAGATTTTCTCAGAGTTCTTGTAAGAGATCCACCGAAATTAAGAAGTGTAAGATGTCCCTTTCTCTAGCTTCCTTGTTTTCCATCAAGAATGGTTTTACAGACTTCATATTCCTCTTTCAAAGGTTTAATCTATTCTTCATATTCTGACATAGACTTTATGTTCTTGCTATAGATCCTTGGAAGTGGAATGTCCAATAGGATGTGGGACAACACAGTAGAGCATGCCAAGACTTGTGTCTTAGGAGCGAAGCTTTATGTTTACTATCCTGACGGAACTCATAGCACTGGAGTTGTTTTCAATCATATCTATGAGCTTAGAGGTCTTATTGTTGATGGTCAATTCCTTCCATTGGAATCACTTACGAATCATCAAAAGGTTATATAGACTCCTGTCATTTTGATAAATCAATCATGTTTTACATACATTTGGTAGAAATTTGTTCATTTTCTGCCTCAGATGTCAGTAGATTCGCTGGTGAAGAGAGCATATGAAAATTGGCATCAAGTGGTGGAATATGATGAGAAAGTCCTGAGCTCCCTAGCAAGTACTAAGAATGGTAAAAGGACAGCAGCTACACCCATCCTAGAGAACAATTATGAGATAATTCAGCACACATCATCTGCTCAAAACAGGCTGCTACACATCTCATCTGCACCAATTCAACAAATCCAGGCTTCTGATAACCAACCATCAGTTCCTCAATTGATTGAATTTCCATTCTTAAGGTCAGAACAGAATGCAGCAATGACCATTCATAATCCACAAGCAGCAGTTTCCAATTGCATTGACTCGATGACCGGTGGAACTTATGGAACAGGAGATTCTTATTTTCCAGGAGATTGGGCTCATCCTAGAAATGGGCAGGGACTGGAAGAATTCTTCTCACAAGAAATCCGTCTTAGGAGTTCTGAGATGTTGGAGAGTGATGACATGCAGAGATTGTTGAAGACATTCACTGCGGGGGTTGGAATGGGAAGTGGCTTTGGTCACTCTGATGAGGCTTGTTACTCTTACAGTATACAAGCGTATGAGCCTCAGATGGATCAAGCATATAGACAAGAACATGGGAAAGGCTCAGGGAAAGCTGTTGTAGGATGGCTCAAGCTAAAAGCAGCTTTACGATGGGGAATATTTATAAGAAAGAAAGCTGCTGAGAGACGAGCTCAACTAGTTGAGTTAGATTGAGTTCAACTGCAACTCAAAGTTCAGGTTTTAGTGACAATGCCGTGTCACTGAATTGTAACAGAGCCTTTTGATTGTTGACAAGGGATTGATGAAAGTTGGATACTTTTTATGTTTTATTGAATTCAACCATGTCTTTTCCTACATTCTCGTAGGCCAAAACCTGATTCTAGGTACATATTACCTGTAAATCATGCGTTCTAAAACCTCCAAAATTCCATGTTTTGTTCCTCCACTTGTTTTCATTTCGTGCCTGGTGTGAAAGGAATTCAAATCAGCTTTCATGTCCATCAAAACTTAAATCTTTTTTTGGATTCATCTTATAACGTTCAAACAGGTTTTATTGCCCCTAAAATATCCAGATTCCGGCTCATAACTTCAATTAGACTGTTCGTCCAGGTTCTAATGCCACTCAAAATACCTCATAGAGTCATAGCCCTCGAATAAGGTCATTCTAAAACACGAATGTAGTCAATGAAAGTCAAAGAAATTTTCTCATGTCATTATCTACCAATGCCAATGAGAGAGAAAAAGCAGAGGATAAACATAATATTGAATAACAAAAGTACTGCTACCAATATTAACGGGAAATCATCTGCAGTAACATAGAAAGAAGTAGAACAAATGCATGGCGGACTAGATTACAAGATGATTCAGATTTATCGCGGAAAGAAATGAAACGTGTGTTTTGCCCCTGTTTTCTACAATCACCAACAACAGCTCACATACATGATCCAAGAGGGTAAGCGTCAAGTCCAAATTCTCCATCTAGTAACATTGTTTCATTTGGCTCCTGCTTGAACAACGTGAAAGCTATCAATATCTGAAGCATAAATAATGCAGTAACTAATGCTAAAGTATACACTTCTCTCCAACCCACTAAAAAAGGGCAAAAATATTGTAAAAGCTCATATCTTTTTACGTTTTCTTGTACATGCATAAACTCTGGACAGATGAAATTTAAAGATCTTATACTGAACTAGATAAAACCATTCATCGTCCTATAGTAAATGATAGAATTATCCGAAGGCCTTAAAACTTTCCATCTATTTGTTTTTCCAACATTTTTTCTTTACCTTATTCTTCCCAAGGTCCTAAACCAAACTGCCAACTCAAATACAAAAATTAAATGGTTCAAGTAAATTGTACACTAAAAAGATACTAATTGTACAGGAAAGACTCACAGGGTAAAGGAAATTATTACTTTACATCAACACGGATCCTCCAGCTATCAAAATTAAGAACACTGTATATACAACTTTAAGAAAACAAGAAAAAAAAGAAAAACATGTAATGAAAGGTGTGTGAAGCAACTCAGTCATACCCGTTTATTCGTAGTCGTTATATCATCAAATGACTCAAAGTTATTCTGCACAAATCCATTATGAGACTTGGTTTGATCCCGTAAATACTCCTCATTCGACCTTATTTTAGTATCCAGAGATTTCTCAAATTCAGAATGCCGGAAACTTGATGGAGGCACACCAGTTAATTGACCAAGCAATAGTGCATTGAACCTTTTCCTTTGGTCTGAACTCTGGCTCAAAGGATTCATCCCATTGTCAGAAACCAGGGAATTATTGGTGCTGAATGAGTTATTTAGATTGGATTTATAATGCTGACTATGCCCTTCCCATCTTTGCTTTGACATGTAATTCATGCTCTGCAAAACATTGCCAATTGAACCTGCTTGGCTTTGCATGTCTACTCTAGAATCCTCCAAAGGTGCAGCAATAGCAGAAGAAGAAGAAAAATCAAGTGGGGTGTTACCGAACTGAGAACTAATTGAAGATAAATTATCTCTCAAGTTGCTGGAAGGTAATGGGTCGTGACTAAAATGTTCGTTTAGTAGAAAACAACTCGATGGAAGTGTGGATAACTCCACCGCACCTTGCCAGTTTCCGTTACATCTATTATGATCCAAAATGTTTGAAGACCCAGTAATTCCAACATCAAAAGAATCGTGGTCCAAAGATGGCATGCTTATAGATGATTGAGCTGCAAATGCTCCCATAGTCTGACTTTGTTGCAGGTTTCGTTGTATCAGTTGAGGATTGCTGGAGACACTGGACATCATGTTGCCCAAGTTGGCATTCAGGGACACTCCAGCATCTTGGAAGCTAGCAAGTCCGAAACCTGTTTCAAGATTGTGATTGTAATCTCCAATGCAAGTGCTGGACTTACTTTGCAGCTTGTAGGAATCCAGTGAAGATGGGATCCCTTGGAGTAAATTTGCACTTTGGCTTGCAGGAAGAAAAGATGTCGGAAGCTCCCCTATTGCATCAAACAAATTGCTTGAATTCTGGGAATTGCCCAAATGCAACAACCCGGAGGAAGCTATTCCTCGCAAAGTTAAGCCAGCTGGAGAATTCAATCTTCCTAGCACACCTCCAGATGTATATGTTGATATGGATGCACTTGAAAATCTTCCTGGTACACTCAAGCTGCGAAAATCTCCAAAACCATCAAGTGAACTCATACAAGGATAAGAGGAATCTTTAGCCATGAATGCTGCAAACATATTGGCCTGATGGGGTGCTCCACTGCTGAGTCTTTTCAAGTAAAGCCTGTACTTCTGCAAAAAAATGAACTTATATCTAATCAAAGTATTCATAAAGTTAACATATGGACTTAGTTCTACGCAAATTAATCAAAGAACTTACACAGTCAAAGTTAAGATATGAACTTAGTTGTATGCAAATTAATCAAAATATTGACACAATTCAAATTTAAGGTGTGGGCTTATAGTTAGTCACATATATCCTGATATCCAAAAGATTGCAGTACATGAAACCATATCTAGCCACATTTTTCTGGCATGGATACCAATAGATAGACTATTGACTACAAAATCGGAACCATCATGTTTGTGTATGCTAAGATGATCCTCCACACAACTTCTTCCAATATTTTCAAATAGCTTGGCAGCATTTGTAAAATGAGCACTGAAAATTGTTGTAATTATTATGTTGATAGGTAATGGTAAACTATAGGCAGCAAGTAAATAAAATTATAATGTAAAATGTAAAATATTAAAAAAAAATAGAAAAAATTACCTGCAGATGACTTGCTACATTTTCCCTTGTAAGCCCTTCAACATTCATTAGGTCAAGAATTTTTTTTGGAACAGCCTCTATTGATTCATGAAAGATTAGAAATAACAAGGATTAAGACAAGATAATAGCTGTAAAAAGAATGAAAGAATCATGCCTTTGTAAGAAGAACTTACTTTCAGGACCCAACTGATTAACAGCAGCTACAAACTTCTTGTGCAGCTCAACAGACCAAACAACCCTAGGCTTCTTATGTGCCCCAGGTTCCTCATTGTCATGACCATTCTCATCAGCATCTTCGTCGTCGTCGTCGTCGTCGTCGTCTAAGTCCTTTCGTTTCTTACTAACTCTGGCATTATGTTCAGAGCTACCATTTGATGCTACTCCTTGTCCACATTCTCCAGCGGTATCACAAATCCTGTCTTGACCTGAAGGCTCACTCAGGTCTTTGGGGACAAAACTTTTCTTTCTGATTACATGTTGCCATATGTTCTTCAGCACCTCCATTCTAACAGGTTTTATTAAATAGTCCACAGCACCATGTATAACCCCCTTATACACAAGCTCCTTATCACTATGAGCCGATAACACTGTAGCAGAATTAAAAGTAACAGATTATCATCTCTAACTTTGATTGAAGTATAATTATGCCCTTGTCAAGCATAAGAGGAAAGTCAAACAACATCAGTCCTCCTTTGGATTTCAATTGTTGTGTAATTGAAATGAAAAGAAGAAAACAACAGATATATAAGGGGAAAAAAAAACTTAGTGAACAATATCATACTGAAAGAATTAATGTGAGTGTACCTGAAATATTATTGTTGAAAAAAATAAAGAAAGAAAGAACAATTAAAACAGAGTTTCACTTACTGATGACAGGTAGGTCCATTTCAAGCCCCACAAGCTCGAGGAGTTTAAAGCCATCCATGTCTGGCATGTTAACATCACTTATAACAATATCATAGTTGTTTCTGTTTTCTCTTAGCATTTTCAGAGCTTTTATTGCTTGATTGGTAGTTGTAACTGGAAAAAAGTCACACGTGAGGTTAAAGGAACAATTCAACTTTTAAAAAGTTATGCTTACTAAAACTCTAAAAAGATTTGAAATAACAGCAGAATATATCTATTTACTTGTAATGCAATGACCATTTCACAACTTTCAGACTCTTGGAATCAGATAATCTTGTTTGTAGCAGAAAACAAACATCTTTTAACTCGAACATCAAAACTGAACCAAGAAGTAGAAGTTTTTACAAATTCAGAATGTCAAGCACACTTAAGAAGGAACAAAATTGAAACTTGAATCAAGAAAAAAAGTGACAAGGAAACCTTAAACATGTATTATAAACAAATAAGCTAGCAACTAGAGTGGCATACTCCCAGATAGAACCCGGAAGATGCTGCCATGACCAAAAACAGAGAGAGTTATTTCATAATTAAGCACGGAGGTGCAAGGAGAGGTCACTATCATTACTCATTAATAACGACAACAAAAACTCATATCCTCAATGCAAACAAGAAAATTTTAAAGAGTCTAACGAAAAAGGTTACACAAAAACAAGGAATTCTATATTATAAGCACACCTTGATACTGGCATTTCCGGAGCATCTTCTCCAAAACTTCGAGGCAAATTGGGTCGTCATCGACAGCTAAAACTCGAAGAACCTCTGGAAACCTATCTTCGTTAACTACATCACCCACTCTGTCCTCGACATTCATGTTGAATGAACCTCAAAGCAACCAGCTAAGAAAGCAACACGAACAACAAAGACCGGGAAGCTGATTTACTCGTGACAAGTTTCGATCTTTCTCAGTAAAGAACGTCAGAATTCGGGTGTTTGACCACTTCCAAAAAAAAACCCAGATGGCAAAAGAATAGAAAAAGAGAGACCAAACGGAGGAGTGGACCAAAAAGAAGAAAGACAAAAAGAAAGAGCTTCAAGTAAGCGAAAAGAGCTGTACGAAGTGGGACAACAATGGTGATGGGCACAAGAAAGTGAACAAGTTGAACCCCTTCAACATTCAACAAAGCTCAAATCTTTTCTAGCCAAAACAAATCTCAAATCACCTCTTCCTCTCTATATCTCTACTACACTCTGTAATTGTCTTTAGCTTCTTCTTTTTTCTCCCCTCCTTAAACAGAACACTAAGCCTTCTCTTTTTAACATAGTCTTATGTCTCTGACTTTCTGTAAACTATTAAGGAATGGGTCTCTGACGTAACCAACACAGCTTCCTCCTAGGCATCGCTTGTTTTTTCCCGTAGGATCAACATCATCAACGATCTGGGCCGTTCATTGTCCTCTTGGTATAAAAAGGAAATATATTCTTAGTGTCATAGTTAAAAGGAGTTAGCTAGTCATAAATTATTTGTAATTGACAATTTAGTTTTTTATTGATTAGGGATTTGTGGTTTCATGAAATTTAGATGGAAATTATAATAATATTAATTACCCTAGATTTTTCTTATTATGGCAATATTTTCAAAACTAAAGCAAGACATAAGATTTAAGTTTTAAAATATTCAATTGATATTAGATCATTATGAAATTAGTTAAAGATTGAACAAATTTAATAAATTTGAAAAATAATTGAAAATTATTTTTATCCATAAAAAATTTTAAAGTTTAATTAAAAAATAAGCCTATTAAATAAATATTAATCGATTTATTTTTTGTTATAAAAACTGATTAGCTAATCAATTTTTAACAACAAAAATTGTTCAGCTAAATCAAAAGGAAAAGTTAACTAGTTTAAGGTTTTAACAATTAGGCCAGCCAAATTGATTTAGATTTTAAAACATTGATTTTTGAAATTTGAATATGTTATTTAGTGAAAAATTAGGGTAAATTGTACTAAATATATGACATAGTGGGTGAATTGATTCTACCACGTTAGAATAAATTAGGGTAGAATCTAAATAGAATAACCTAATTATGTAGGGCTTTAAATGGTAATGATATTCTAGGATTCCCCAAATTTGGGAATTTAATTACAACCTCCAATAAAGAACTTACCTTTTGATTGATCTTGTTAGGCTTTTTGATTGGTCATTTGTGGTAACATAATTAGGTTGTTTTTTTTTTTGGATGTTGAAAGGCCAAATTAGCTTTCATACTCTCACAATTTTGATTTTAAAAAAGTGCAATTATATGCACTTTTTATGTTGGTTAGTGTGTCTATTATTTGTACAAATAAAAAATTTTCTAATTTTGATAATTAATTATTTATTTTAGGTAAGAAATTAGTACAATGTGAAAAGAACAAGTCTAAAGTTAAATTAGTATAAAATCAAATCTTTTTCTTATTTTTTGGTAAAACACTATTTAGGCCTCTTGACATTATTTTGTCTACATAAATTATATTTTTAGTTAATTTTTTATAATAAAGTAAAAAATATTCAAATTAAAAAATGTTTACAAATTTATTATATAACAAAATCACCAGTCAATTTAATTCATTAATGTGTATCAATTATAGAAATTTTATACTATAATAATTTATTAAATTTACTATTTTATGACAATTTTAAAATATTTTTCATGGCAATGAATTATAATTTCTCAGCTGTTATATAATTAATCGTCAAATCAAAATATTAACTTTTTGACATATAGTACATACTTTTTCAAATAGATTATTTAAAATTTTTCTTTATAAAATCAAGCTTTGTACATATATAAAAGAAATCTTATATTACTAAAATTTTAAATTTTGGTATTATATATATTTTTATATCAT
>JANZLF010000221.1:1069167-1081676 GCA_026546835.1 Erythroxylum foetidum | reverse complement strand
AAATCAAACTAAAAAATTAATCACTTTAAAATTTTTACTATTAAACTCAATTTAAGACAAAGGTATAATATTTTTAACATTTAATTCATAATTTATTATAAATATGTATTCAAATAATATAAATTATAAATAAAGAGTGAAGATACAAATATATATATAATAGAAAAGAGGGTAATAAAATGGACGGTTGATATTTGGTCAAAGGCTGCTAGGGAGCAGAGAAGGGTCAAACTTGGCAGGTTCGAACATTCTCTCATTATGGACTTCGGTTTCCTCAGCTTGAGTCATTACTTACTCATTACATCATTTATTATTAATATTTTTACTAATAATAAAAAAATTTGTTACATAATATTTAGTGTTTTATATTTATTATCTATTTTATTTTTATTTTTCAATAACTGACAAAAAGTTTTCATTTCCTCTAATAAAATATAATTATTTCTCTCTTTATATTTTTAAAATTGCATGAAAAATAATTTCAATACGACCGTTTAATATATATTAACAATTTAAGTTAATTAAAGTGAAAATTTTTAATATTTCATCACTCATATTACTTTTATCACTAATTCGAATTCATATTGTAATACGTAAGTCATTACATTTTCTAATAATCTATTTAATACGGATTTAAAAATCAATAATAGTGAATAATTAAAAAATTCAACAAGTTTAATTGGTTTAATCGTAAAAATATTGAACCATTCAAACTTTCTAATATGATTTTTAACTTTCTGATTTTATTTATTTTAATAACTTTTATTGTTAAAATTGATTATTTTATTAATTAATCGGTTAATTTTTATATATTAATAAGTTCTTATAAATTAAAATAAATCGATTAATTTTTATTTAATAATCTTTTTAATTAAACTTCAAATTCTTCAATATACAAAGACAATCTCTTTTAATTATATTTTAAATTCTTTAATTTTATGTAATCTTTAGTTATTTTTATGACAATTTAATATCGACTGAATTTTTTAAACTTTAAACCTCTTGTTTTATCAATTTAACTTCCGGTCCGATTTTCTAAAACATTGAGGATAATAATTGGTATTCTTTTAACTAATTGATTATTAGAATTTTTAATATGGGAATAATATAAGGCTCGTTAACAAAAATTGAGTTTAAGTCAACCATTACCAAAATAACTAAAACTAGTTATTTGAATTGTTGACCCTTGTGACTTATAAACTCTTTAACATTTTTATGTTTAGTTAACACGAGATACTCTACCATTTCTCCTCAAGAACATCCACTTGTCACTTGAAATAAACGCAGAGGTAATCGAATCGGGCTACTGAAACTGAAAATTCAAACAGACAATCGAGAAATTAATAATTTAAATCAAACCTGCTCTGATACTATATTAAAATTTTTAAAATAGGTAGAGTGTAAAATCTATTAACAAGAATTGGGTTTGAACCAACTATTACTAAAATAATGATAATTAGTTATTTAGAGAGTTGATCCTTTCAACTTATAAATCTTTTAACATTTTTATGGTTAATTAATACGAGGTACTCTAACGATGGTTATTAAACCAAACAGAAATACAGAATTTGAACAAGTTATTATATGCAAATCATGATTTGTATTTTAGTCAACTGTAACTAGGTTGAAAATGTTAATGATTCTAAGATGCTTGGACACTAGCGAGTGCTGTGTACTTAGGATGCTCGCCGGCCATGGATAGAGCTTCGAGATTCCTACCATAAGTCGGCATTGTTACAGCATTTGGAACAGAACATAAGTCAAAGCCTGTTCACTCAAACTTAGTATTCAGACTCAGTGGGCAGCCGACACTTCTGTCAAATAACATCAACGAGGTTTTGGGTGCATATAAAGAAAAAGAAAATGCAAAAGGTTACAAATAACTAAAACGACATGCATGAGTTTAAATTTAAATCCGATAACATTGACTTATGAAAAATATTGGAAATATTCTATTTCTTTTTATAACAATAATGAAACCCATAATTGTTAATGTTATCATTCGTTTGAATGCATATTTGATAAATGGTTGGAAGGATATATAGATGATAAAAAAGTTCGGTTTTGATCTAGTCCGATTCAATGTAAAATTAATATAATAAGTTCGAGTTGATCGAATGATTGAACATATTTAAGCCTGTTTAAGTAAAATAATATTATTTTTGTTATACCTAATAAAACAACATTGAATTAATGATGAGCAATTAATTAAGGATATTATTTTATAAAATATAGTAAAGATATCTTTTTAAATCTTGAATCAATTGGACTTTACGGTATCTTAATTCAATCAAATTATATTCAAAATAAATAAGAAATTTAATTATACGAGAACTACATATACTCAAAAGCATGTATATTTAGGATTTGATTTCAGCTCCCCTTGTAGGCGCTTACGGGGGGTTCAGTGGTATCTGAGCCATTAAATTCAGCTTGGGTTTGTCTAACATCGCAAGTTTGAATATCATAAACTCAATTTGAGAGGAGAACAACAGAAAGGGTGGTTTCATAAAGGACCCTCCTATGGGCTCACTTTGTGTGATCCAGGGTTAAAATGACAATGGGCTTTTAGTATAGGGGTATATTTAGGATTTAGTTTCACATCCCCTTGTAAATACTTATGGAAGTGCTCGGTAAGAAAATATAATTAGGTTCAATGAACCCTATAAAACATTTTTATAATGCAAGGATATGCCTATAAAGGTTTCCTTAAAGAGAGGGCAGGTTATTGGGTGATAGATTAGAAACATTAGGAAATGGCTCAAAGGGCTTGCTTTTTTTATGAGGACAATAGGTAGGTTATGAATTGGGTTTAATTGACTAGTCCTTAATTATTTGGGACCTCTAGCTTTTAAAAGTTGGGACCCCAATTGATCAAAACTATGTGGGGGTACTAAATAATGAATGCAACAATGGATGTAATTTCTTATCAATTCAATAAGAATGTAAAATTATAAGTACTCAAAAATTGTTTGAGTACACACTTGCAACACAATAATCATAGTATATGATATAAAATTGTCATAATTTCACATAAATTGATATCAAAATAATATTATTTTATCATTTTGACTTAATTGATTTGAGTTAATAAGTTGAGTGAACCTAAAAGTGTTAATTTTATACTAAAATTCTTTTAGAAATTAAGAAATTAAAAATTTTATTTTAGAACTTTCATCTCATTTAGTATTCAATAGTTGTAATTTAAGATTTATAATAAACTAAACGTAAATCAAAATATATGATATGAGTTTATCTAATTTGAATTCACACTACAATTTTATTTTATCATTTTGACTTTCATTGATTCGAGTTAATAAGTTGAGTCGATATAAAAAGTGTTATTTTTATATCAAAATTATATTGTAAATTAAAAAAATTAAATTTTATTTCCAAAGCTTAATATATTAATTTGCGTATGAGTTAATAGTTAATAGTTATAATTTAAGATTTATAACGAACGATATGTAAATCATAATCCGGTGTCACTAAATTTTATTTACATATTTATGTAAACTTTATATAGATAAGTGGATAAAATTTAATAAAACATAGTAGAAATTGAATAACCGAAATAGAAACCTAAGAACCTAATAAACCCTTGTTTTTGGGAAATTTAATTGTCGTTAGTGGGCACACTTCAGCCTTATGGAACGGACCGGGTCAAAAAGACCATAGAATGCTTGGAGGTTGGTGCATTGAACAAGTGAAAGAAAGTAGTCTTATAAAGAAGGATAGATGACTAAAGTTGAAAAGTATAACTTAAAAACTATATATATATATACATGTATAGGAATCTTATAATTTAAACTTCTTAATAAGTTAAATGAACAATTAAAAGAATATAATATAAACATATAATAGCTAAATAATATTAAAAATAAATTATATTTTAAATATATTTGTTGAAATAAAAATAAATCAAAGGAGATGCAATAATAAAATTAAAATTGTTTAATTTTCAGATTTTTTTTTCAATTTAGTGTATAATATTTTAAATTTTTTAACTGAATGTTTATCTGCCAAATGTTATTTTCACTTGACTAATTAATAGACGGACATGTGTGTAATATTTAGTGGATATATCACATTGATAAAAATAAAATTTTTAATTTTATTCATATAAAATTTAAAGATTAATCACAAATTTTCAAATTTAAAAGATTAATCCTAAATTAAAAATTAAGTACTTTTAAATTTTGTTATCTTTAATCTGATGGCTAATATTTATTTATCCTCTCTCTTATCAATCTCACAGAACCTTTGCTAATTTGAATCGACACTCTCGAATGTTCTCCCTTTTCACCAGAAGCAGATTTATGAAGCCAAGGCGTGATTCTCTCCAGATATGCTCTCTTCGTGCTCGGATCTTCACACACGGTACATTTTCGCTCTCCGATTCTCTCTTTCTAGTCTCGATTCTTCAATTTTTAGCTCTTCTCTTGCTTCAATCTGGCTCCGTTGCTTGTGTAAAGAATGATTTGAGAGCTTAACGACTGATTTCTGGGATATTTAGCTCATTCTTTCTCTTGTAATTTTTGGGTTTTGACCAAGTTTCAGCTGTTATCGCCAGATCTACTTTCTCTGTGCTCGGATCTTCACACACTGTATACTTTCGCTCTCTGATTCTCTCTTTCTGGTCTGGATTTCTCAATTTTTAGCTATTCTCTTGCTTCTATCTGGCTCCGATACTTGTGTAAAGAATGATTCGAGAGCTTAACGACTGATTTCTGAGATATTTAACTTTTTTTTTCTTTTGTAGTTTATGAGTTTTGACCTACATTACATACATTTATATGTATATTTGAAGTGGTTGGTCTATGACTTGCATTATTACTTAGAACATATGTGTAGTACTTTCTTTTCTACTTTTTTTTTCAAATATCAAATTTAATAAAAGAAGAATGATTCAGAGGTCCCACTTAATAAAGAGTTTTGGGAATCATCAACTTTTGTAATTTATGAACTAAGACTAGTCAACATCATGAGATTTGACCCGTGGATATTTTAGAGGAGCATCTAAACACCAACACTTTTCTTTTTAATAAGATCTAAATTGAAATTGGTTAATTATAGCAGAGGATCTGATTCCAATATTCTATGAGTTTATCCAATAATTGATTTAAAGATATGTTTGAATTTTTTTATTAGATTGGTTTATTAAAAAGGTTATATATTTTTGAACCTCTCTTAATCTTCCATTTAACAAAATTTATAGTGAAATGTTGTTATTGCTATTAACAATTTTAGGTTTAGTATGATCTCTTAATAACATTATTTTAAAGTGGAATTAAAATAAAAATATTTTAAAGAAAAAATAGATTAAATTAATTAGATTGAATTAGATTAGATTAGATTAATTTATTATAGTTAATTTGAATTAAAACCATTGCAATTAGACCTGGGAATATTACACAACATTTGTGCTTAACAATGGGTCACCCTAAGACTAGTATTTAAGAAGTTTGGATTAATCAAATTTTAAATTAATTTTGGAGTAATCAATTTTTAATTTTTAGGTCAAAATGAGATCTTAAATTTGAAATTCAACCTAACTTTAAATCTTATTAAATTTGAATTTAAACTAAAATTTAATAAAATTAAATTCTATTTATTAATCTTGGGTCAAGTTCAATTCATATCTTTTGTCAAATTTACTCATGTTATATACGAAATTTCGAGAGGTTCAGTATTACATAAATTTTCTCTTAACTAATAAAAAGATTGTTTTTAAATTACCCATATGAAGAAAGGAAAAGATTATAAATTAAAAACAATGATAATGATAAGATAAATAATAATAATAATAATTTTAAAATAAAAATTATAAATCATGAATTATTGAGTTCTTATTTTGTATAATTTAAAATATGAGATTTATAAATCATATTAAAAAAAAAGAGTTGTTCTGATATTGGGTTAGAATGGGCTTTTTTGGGCTACGTGGTCTATACAGGATGGGCCACTGATGTATGATCTTCGACCCAAAACCTAACCACCACCAAGAGATCCGCACCTTCATGTACGAGTGAACTATTGGTCAGCCTCAGGGAATGAACATCCAGAGCTCTGGTGGCTTTTACGTGCGTAGTTCATCTGCTGAACTGAAAGCTTGAAACTTTCCATTTTTGGGTTCATATTTCCCACTTTCCAGTCATAAAGTCTTCATCTTAATTTTGTACTTTTTTAGATGCAGAATTAGAATGAAGTTTCTGGATTGGTACTCAAAGATAGCAATTGGGTCTGCTTTAGTTGGAGCTTCCATGGAGCTATTCATGATCAAGACGGGCTTCTTTGTGAGATTGCTCCTTTATATTCCCTCCCTTTTAGTTCATCTTCTTTTCCCCTCTACTGCTTTTGTATAAAAGTTTAAGTTCTATATGCAAGATTCAATTTTTGCATATGTTTGGTTAATCCTGGAGGGTTCATCTATGATGGAATGTTTTGGTCAGTTATGGAAGTTGTGTCCTAAATTTGTTCTTCCGTAGAGAGAAAAAAAGTACTTTCAATTGCTGAGCATAGACAAATGATGAAGATTATGATGGCGTCTCAATTTAGATTTGCCCTGCTCATGTATGCTCTATGCTATATGACCCCAAGTTTCATCTTTAAGCAAGAATAAGATTGCCTCACTAATTGTGCTTAGTTTTAAGTCACAAGCAAGAATGGGTTGTCTCAGAATGACTAATGAGTCCGCTGAAAGAAACCCGTAGTTTAAATGATATTTTATAGAATATATGATTTTCTTTTTTCTTTTTCTTGAAATGTTGATGTCTTGTACAATTTGGACATGTATATAAAGGAAGCATTTAAAGGGTATATAGATGTGACTGCAATTACTTTGACGATAAGTCTTTGCTCCTTTGATCTGTGATAGCAAATTATAATACAAAGAAGTTCATGTTGTCTATCAATTTAGACGATATTCAGCTGGAGATTATCTTTTTGATGTTCAAAAGATGCAGCTTTCTATTCAAATAGTATTTTTTCAGGAACAAAAGGCCAAGTACTTTTGTTTTTGGTTTGTGCAGACGATAAAGTGACAGTTTTAGAGTCAGAGAAGCGAGCATGGGAAAGCTCCCCTGAAGCGCAGGCAATGAAGGAAGCTCTAAATCCTTGGAGGAAACTTAATTCAGATGCTAGGGAAAATTCTTGAATTCAATAGCTCTAACTTGCAGATTCATTTGAACAGAGTTTGTCTCTTGACGCTTTCGTAGTCTGAGTGCCTGAGAGCTTAAACCAGAAGATGCAATATTCAAAAGCAAACTCACTGCATCACGAAATTGAAGGTCAGAGTATGCTTCTAGTTTTAGTGAGTTGTTTTGGTTCAGATTGGCCAATGAAAATTTTGTCAATCATTGCTTGTCGGTCAGCTATGTAGGTTGAGATTACCAATCGTTCCCAGGTAGTACCGTGATGAATTTAAGAATGGTTTGGTGAGAAAATCAGAAGAATGGTTTTGGTTTCACTTTTATTTCTGAATCTTTAGTTAGTAGTTTTTATGCAGATGTGAGACAACCCCATCTGGACTTCACTGGGAAGAGTTCTTCAAAAGGCTAATGCCTTTCATGTATACGATTCAGAGTTGGTGTATATCATTCTTAGTACTTCCATAAAAGATAGAGATGGCATTTGGGCCTGTCCCATTCCGCCTCGAGCTGGGACCAACGGGTTGGACCTAGGTTGACCGGGGCCTCAGGCTCCAACTACCTAGGACCAACCCGGCTTAATTCTCAAGACATATAAGTAAAACGAGCCTGATACCCATCACATGCGAATAAAATGATGTCGTTTTATATTTTAAATAAAAAACAGCTCAGATGCACTACGTCAGGCTTGAGCCGGTCCGACCCATTACCGTAAAAGGTAAGAAATTAACAAGCCTGCCAAATAATTTTTTTATTTTTATCATTGATTTTCATTTTTAAGGGTTGATCTTTTTTTATTTCATTATTTATATTTTAAATAATTACCACTTATCTTTGTATATTATCATTTAGTTATCACCTAACTCATTCCTCATATTTCATAAACTTTTTATATACTCTTAATTTAAAGAGATGTAATATCAATTTTTGAAAAATAAATAATTTTTATAAATTATAATAAAATAATTACTTTTTATTTCAGATTCTCCTTCTCCAATTGTGTTTTAAGTTATCAATTTTATTTAATTTTCATTGTGTAACGATTTATACTGATTGAAAATTTAAACTTTTAATCTTATTGGTTTAATTTTTTGTCCGATTTTTTAAATATTACATACATGAGAAATTTGTCGGAGGTAACAAATTGTACTAAAAATGAATCTAAAAATCTCATATTAAGTAGAAATTCCATATAAAAGAAAAATTGTTAATTTTAAGGTAAAATCGTACCAAATCTTTAGAAAATGTGAAACAAGACAAAACATTCCCAATAAGTCCTAACTAGTCCCTACCAAATGTATTGCTAACCCTCAATACAATATCCAAAGTTCAGTGTGACAATAATAGGTTTGATTTTGATACATAATGTAACATAGTGCAGTCTTGCTATTCAATCATCAAATTGATTCATTTATAAAAACGTTATATAAAAACGAAGTCATCTTTTTCAATGGCAGCAACAGTAAACTTTTTCATGTTTCCCTGATAAGAAAAATGTTAGAATCAAAACTTCAGTCATGGAAGATGGTTTAATACACAAAACAAGAAAAATATGAATTAGCGACAGAAAATTATTGATGATATAGAAACTGTTGCCAATTACCGACGGAAGTCTTATATCCGTTGGTAAAGTTGTTTGGAAAATTTGCGTTTAGTGGTGGTAGTAATATCCGTCGTGAAATTCGGAAAAAATGAAACGACGACAATATTTAGCAACGGTATTTAATTACCATCGGTAAATAAGGTGGAAAATGTTGGCGGAATAATAATTTTTAGATTACCGACGAAAAATATCTATTGATAATTCTGTCGGTAAATTCTAAAGCTAGACGTTGTCGTTCGTCGTTTGCTTCTGTTTCTGCTTCTACTAAACGTTTTAAGGTATAACAAAATAAAGTCGTTTTCTTATCCTTAAAACGTTTACCTGAGTCCCCTTATATAAAAACGAAGTCATGTTTTTCAATGGCAACAACAACAAACTTGTTTCATGTTTCCTTGATAAGAAAAATGTTAGAATCAAAACTTTCAATCATGGAAGGTGATTTAAGACACACTACAAGAAAAATATGAATTAGCGACGAAAAATTATTGACGATATAAAAATTGTTGCCAATTATCGACGGAAGTATTATATTCGTTGGTAAAGTTGTCTGAAAAATTTGCGTTTAGTGGCGGTAGCAATATTCATCACGAAATTCGGAAGAAAATGAAATGACAACGCTATTTAGTACCTTCAATAAATAAGGCGAGAAATGTTGGCGGAATAATAATTTTTAGATTATCGACGGAAAATATCCATCGGTAATTCTGTCGGTAAATTCTAAAGCTATATGTCGTCGTCCATCGTTCGCTTATGCTTCTGTTGGACATCCCCAGATCAACTATTGCGTCATGTGGAGCTGTTGTGTCTTCTCTGGTCATTGTCGCCGTCTTCTCCAGTAGTTTTCGTCAAGGTATTTTTGTTGTTGGGACCCGATCCGAGAATCGGATCCCAACCGAAAAACAAAAAGCGAAGGAAACAAAAACGAAACGAATAAGCGAATCGAAATCGAAAGAACGACAGATAAGGCAAAATCAAATCAAATACGTATGGAATCAAACCAAATAAATGAAGTAATTGAACTGAATGACAATTTGTCTTCTCTGTGCTCTGCTGCTGAAATGTGCAAGTCCATGCTTGATTTTTGTGCTTGATTTGGAGTTAGTTTTATCTTCAAAATAATTTTTGTGTACGAGATTGAGTTTTTGTATGGGCATGAGTTTGTGTTGTGTGGGATTGATTTCTTTTGGCTTCATCAAGGTGGATTGTTGATGCTGAAGTCAGCTATGAAAATTATATTAGAGTCATAAAAGTGAATAACTCAGTCTAACCTTCAATTCTTATTCTTAATAGGAAAAAGTATAATCAATAGTGCATTCACATGAGAGTATTTTTTCTAATTACTACGAGATGCTCATGAAAAATATTGTTAACCTTCTATTTCTTCGTTTGTATTTGAATATAATATTCAACAAATCACCTTATTTCTTTTTTTCCATATATTGTGTAAAATATTGAATTGAAATTTTTATATTTCTAAAAAATATAATAAATAATAAATTTCAGGTAGAAATATGACATCAAAGAGATAACGTGATGTAATGTGGCTTAGGTTCAGATGCATGTTCTGAGGTATTTATTGTGAAGGTGGATCGTCACAGTTTGCAATTGACACTAAATCACCTCTTCCCTCTCTATGGCCCATAGTTGCAGATGAGGGATCACCTACTGCTCGTCATGCTACATCAACCCCAACTCATACATCATCTATTATTCCTTTATCGGATGGAGGAGACAACCGCCAACCTGGAGCTGAGAGACCTGATGGAAAAAAGTACTTAACAATTTTCAATAATCTGCAAGTGAAATCACATTAAACATTATGTTTTTAATTAAGTTGTAGGTTCATCGGTTTTTTCATGGTATAAAATTACTTCTTATATTAGGTTAATTCTATCTGGACCGTGTTTCAAAAATATGACATCTAAATTTAGGGAGAAGATTGATCCTGAAGATATGTGTAGAAGAATATCTCTAAAGTCACAAAGGGATTTTACTTTCAGAAGTATGAGGTCCAAAAAAAACATATTTTCTTTTTTAATTGAGTTGTATACATTAATTAGATAAATATTATTACATTATAAGTTACCAAATTTTTTCTTTTTATTTCAGAAAGAATGTTTCTAGGATTCTGGTTTCAACGCGATCATACATAAAGTATGGGAGAGGCGAGCTCGTACACGTTATCTCGACTTTATTGGTGTGATACACAAGACTGATATATGAATGCCTTATATTTTGGAGCAAATATAGAGTTGTTGGTAGGAGTATTGGGCATCACCTCAGATAATGTCCATTTCAGGGCGTAACTCAACCAACAGACGTGGAGGCTCAGGGGGAGAGAGTCTTCTCGTACATACGGGATGATCAGTTACCCACCACGAGCCTGTAAAGAAACTTATAAGTATCTAAACTTGATACTTATATTGTAAACGTTTTACTTTGCTGTATTTCAAGTTATATTGATGAGTGAATGTTGAAATACAAATATGTGTATTATAGATAGTGATAATGATATAAATGTCCGGTACTATATATGACTGTGTTGAGTTATTTTATTTGTTCAACAGGGAAAATATCATAAAAATGAAGGAAACTTTGCCATAATTTTTATAAAATCTAGTTCACATCTAACATCTTAGATTAAATATGCAAGAAAAGTCTATGAGTATGAGGCCTACACTTACTCAGGTGTTTTTGCAAACTCACACGAAGAAGCATAACGGTGTGACATTCGTCAACAACCAATGTAGAGAACTGAATGCATGTGAAATTAATGCTTTATTATTATTTCTTAATAATTATCACTTACTAATATAAACATTGCTTCCTAATAGGACCATATACAAGAAATCATTCAGCGATAATCTCAGCAGGAACAACTTGTTGATAAGATTTAGACGTATCTTGATGCTATGAACGGTAAGGACCGTCATGGAAGGATCTTCTGCTAGGTTCATTTGCGAACACATGTTATTCGCAAGCATCTACATCCAATACAATAACATCTAGTAAACAGTCACAAACCAATCAAGTCAATCGACTTCAGACTATAGTGGACACATTGATGGGCCTCATAGCTTAACTCAAACATGAGGTGGATGAGTTGAAGGCGAGTGGTAGCATCTTAGAGCACCGACGGTCACCAGGACATTAGGATTGTTGTATTCATTTGCTTTGAATTATAAAAACTTATTATGTACACTGTAATGTTTTTATTATCAATTAAGACAATTTTAACTTTATATCATCAATCGACTCTCTATTTAAACAAATTAAATATATAAACAAATAAAATTATTATGTAGAAATAATTCATAATTGTTGAAATTATGCTTTTATCTTAAGATCATAAAATAAATTTTAATGTAGAGATTTTTTTAACAAATTTCTTAATTTTATTTACAGACAAATTATAAAAGACAAAAGAACTTTATTTACCGAGGGAACATCTTAAACCGTCGGTAAATTGTACAATATTTATTAACTGTTCTTCTTCTTCTTCCGTCGGTAATATTAAAACCGATGCGATTATCTGAATTAAGGTTTATCGACGGCACATCTTAAATTGTTGGTAAATTATGTGATATTTATCGACTGTTCTTTTTTCATCAACAAATGTATCGATGGAAAAATCCTTCCGTCGGTAAAATTGACCGATGGTTATATCTGTCCATCGCTATATTTTACTAACAAACTGATATATAAAAAGTTCATCATTAAATTACCTACGCGATATTAACAATGCTATTATCCGTAAT
>JANZLF010000221.1:1000342-1024838 GCA_026546835.1 Erythroxylum foetidum | reverse complement strand
GATGCATGCCTCCTACAATTCTACTTTGAAAGATTTGCCAGGCAATGACTCTTATGTAAAGCTCAACATGATTACTTACAGTTTCATTTTGGCAAGAGCCTCGCTCAACCTTATTATAGCTTCCAGCTGCCTAACAGTAATTGGTACTGGAGCCGCTTCCCCAGTTTCATTTGCCTGCTTTCTCATGTCCTAATCACTCACCAGGTTGATACACTTGTTATTAGGTTTCAATTCACAAGCTAAATATAAGAAATAATCTTCAATATAATCCAATTCTAAATTTCTATAGCCATTCTAAATCAATGCATAGGGTAATATAATTAGTTAAAAGGAGAATTGCCAAATGGAAATGAGTATAGTTTATAGTGTTAGGAGTCTCCAGATGAGAGGTATAATGCTCAGTCATTGATATAGAATATGGGTTCTTTTCAAATAAAAAAGAATAAAAAAAAAGGGAATACGAGCATCTGGGAGGCAGGCTGTCAAATGCTCAGATCCATGCAAGGCTAGACAAAAGGAAAGCCTATTATCTCAAAGATGGTTATTTCATAAGAACACAAGATTAAGGCGAAATGCTTTTAAGTCGCAAATAAGATGATTGAAAGTGTAACGTATAATCCTATAAGTTGCACATAAAGAGTTCATCAATCAATTCGATGATTCATGGATTTGCACATTTTTTATGGGTTCAATTTTGTAGGCTAATGGTACAACCTACCTGTCTGAATTTGACATATTCATTTTGTAGCCTATTAGATGAAGATTCTGACAGCCGAGGATGGCATTCAGTTCTACAGTATTGTATATACCTGCAAAGGTTGCCAATCATAAGTATCTCACCATACTGGAATCCTTCCACAAAACAGGACGCTGAAGATTTCTCAGAAATGATCAGCAATGTAGAGTAACAGATACCTCTTAAGCCAATTCTCATCTTTCAAAGTTCTACTGTCACCTGAGGCTTTATCAGCAGATGCATGCACCTTAATGATATGACTAGCTATGACCTGCAACAGGAAATTTTGGACTTTGGTTATTCTGTGGCTTGAACATTTAGAAAGAGTAGTGCATGTCATGTCCAAAATCTTTCTTGGGTTCTAAAGATAACAAGTAGCAGAAGATCCTAATTGCATTTATACTCGAGGTTCTAAAGATAGCACTACGTGTGTTTTTGAAGATAACAAGTAGCAGAAAATCCTAATTAATTATTAAGAAACCGAAGACATTTATCTCTGCATTTTCACATAATAATCCAAGAACATTTGTAATTTAAAAGAAAACTTGAAAGATAAAAGACATGGCAATTTTTATTTTTTTAGTAGAAATTGCACATCAAAAGATATAGATAAAGGCAAAATTACAACATACCTTATCTCGACCGTAGTCCCTTTTATCCTTCACAATAAAGATCAAGTCAAATCTAGAAAGAATTGTAGTCTGTAGATCAATATTCTCCTGTGCAGTCTGGAAGGTGAACGGGCTTTATCAGTTGGTTATCAAATGATCACAATTATGCCCATAAAAACTTTAGACAGAGACAGTGCCAAAAACCTTAAGATCGTCATAACGTCCTGATGGAGGATTGGCAGCTGCAAGAACTGATGTTCTGGAATTAAGAACAGTTGTTATTCCTGCTTTTGCGATTGATATAGTTTGTTGCTCCATTGCTTCATGTATAGCAACCCTGAGGCATCATATTAACATTGTTAATTTCCATATACTCAATGAGTGAGGTAGGCAAACTAACAGAATTTTCAATTACCTGTCCTCTGGCCTCATTTTGTCAAACTCGTCAATACAGACAACACCTCCATCTGCCAAAACCATAGCTCCTCCTTCGAGATAAAATTCACGCTGTACATGGCATGTCAATGAAGTCAGAAGAACCGAGAGAAAGGAATGATTAATTACAAAACAAGCAGAAGGTAAAAGGTCAACCAATAAAGAAAATTACCGAGCTGCTATCTCGTATTACTGAAGCCGTAAGACCAGCAGCAGATGAGCCTTTACCGGAAGTATAAACGGCAACAGGGGCTGTCTTCTCGACAAACTTGAGAAACTTCAGAACAGAGTTAATATAAAATCAGCACAAATTCCCATGCGGCAGAATCCAATTTCAACTAACATTTTATTAAGATTTGAGTCAAATTTGCAAAGCCTTAATACTCTGAGAAGAAGGGTACCAGTATCGGTCATGCATGCAGAGCTAACCTGTGATTTAGCTGTAGATGGGTCACCCAAAAGCAACACATTGATATCACCTCTTAACTTCACCCCATCTGGCAAATTCTGCACTCATGAAGTAAGTGGTACAGCAAATAAGTGGCTTGAGACTTAAAGTTCTAAAACTATGAAAAATCCAAGTCCAGAATATACTTTTCTCGATCCTCCAAACAGCAGACAAGCCACAGCTTTCTTCACATTTTCTTCTCCGAATATAGAGGGAGCAATCTTGGAACATACGGTCTCATATACATCTGTTCTGGAGGCAAACTTTTTGAATTCTTCTATCTGTGAATGATAAACTGCACAAGTTAAGCAATGAATGCAAGACAAAAGCCCGAAAAAAAGTGTCCATCACTGATCAGAATCAGGAGTAAAAGAAATTGATCTATTGTCAGAGAAACATTCTAGATGTAGTGATCATTAATTATTCTTGAACTTTAAACTAGTTTGCAATCAAAGTTAATTGAGGCCAGTTGTCATAAAGATTATGCAGCATAACTTAATAATTTGTCGGCTTTAATGCGTTAAGAAACCCCACAATCAGTATTCTGGATGATTTCCGTGAATTACCTCTTCTTGTGTGAATGCTGCTTGACCTCTAGAACTTGCTTCATTTACTTCTTCGATACCCACAACCCTGATATAAGGTTGCCTGATTGCCACTGCTCCTCTATGGCTGCACAAAGACATCGGGTCAACAATACAGTTCAAAGAGAAAAATATCAAAACTACCATAAGTTGAGAGTAAATAACTCTTACGAGGCTGAGGAATTTGCTGATTGGAAGATGCTGTAAATCCCTATAATAGTCAATCTTGTTCCTGGTACAATTCTTTGAACAAGGTGGCGATCGACAGAGAGAAGCATGTTTCTGGGAAGCTCCCCAGTAGGGACATCCTTCAAAATCACATCACTCACCGATCAGACAGTATTCTAAAATCCTTGCCAACCAATAAATTGCTAAGATGAAAAACATTACTTCAGGATTCTCTTGCAGTTTCAGGGATTGTTGATCAACATATTTGCTTTTATCAGGAACCACAAGCCAAGGGTCAATAGGGCATGGTTCTTCACCAGGCTAGACAAGTTCCAAAAGAAAATTAATAACTCTACCTTGGAGCAACATGTTGATGGAACTCAAACACAGGAGTTGAAGTAAAACCTGAGGAATGTGATCACATGAACGAGGCACCATTGCCCCGCCAAGGCCTGGATTGCATGGCACTTGTCTTGTACCTTGACAATTCTTGCATACTAGACTAACATAAGTTGCCTTTGCCTTAACTCTTGAAGCAGCAATAGTGATTCCAGCAATCTTTACAAGCTTCGATATATATTGAGCCTGTTAAGAAAACATAAATTCAAAAGACAAGTTCCTTTTATAAATCTCAATGGAATTTATGGAGTGACAACAGAAAAGAAAAAAATGTTCTACATATCATATACTCGACCAAGTGACTTAGTATCTCCAAATCAAACTCAAGCTAAGGAATTACAAGTTTTGATCTATAGTTATTACTAAAAACTCGTCCTTCCATATAGAAATAATACAATAAGATTATTTCCAAAGAAATATAATACAAAAGACAGAATATCAAACAGGAACAAGTTAAAGCATCAAATTTATAATTTGAGGGGAAAGCTTTCCTTTCTTTTCCTTCTCACAATCACACTAACTGAAGGGAATAAATGAATTAGATACAAAACGTAACAAAAAATTCCAAAATTTGACACTTCAACAAGTAGAAGTCAAGATCTAAAACTGACCCCTAGTAACCGCATTGAAACAGAATCCTCCTTAGAACTCAACAAGATCTGAACTTCACTGGCCTCCGGTTCCTTCATTTCACCACTCTCTCCAAGTTCCTTCAACCTCAAACTCTGCAGCACCTCAGCCGCTGCCGTCTCAAACTACAAGAATCACACGCACAACTCAAGTCAATATATTCCTACAAGCCACAGATAAAACGATTCACACAAATATATGTTGTACCAAGGGGAGATAGTCGGAGGGGGAAGATCGAAGAAGCGACGGCAGCTCGGCGTCAAAGGCGAGGAGATCTTCGAGGTGGACAAGCAGATACTTGGGGTTGTGAACGAGACTCTCACGGTAAGGGAAAACGTTCTTTTCGGTCTCGAAACTTCGGATGAATTCCTTGAACTTCCGGAGGATTGTGTGGCGGCTGGAAGCACCATCCTCGGCCCCAGATTCCGGATACTGCGCCTGATCGCTGTAGTAAACTGCTCCTTCGTCCCACCCAGACATGGCTCTCTCTCTCTCTCTCTCTCTGAGTCGAAATGGGAGAGAAGGAAAATAGAGCGAGAGATATGGATGGGAGTTGAGGCTATTGGCGGGAAGATTTCGCGGGAAGATGATGGGCACGTGACCATCCCGCCTTGAAACGTGCTTTATTAATCATGGGCCCTTTATGGCCCAATGGGCCTTTGTTTAATTACCTTTTTCTTTCTGTTTAATTTTATTTGTTTTTATTTATTTTTTTCAGGTTGAGTGTAGATTTGTGAAATTGCCAATTGATGATTTTTTTATAACAGGAGAATCTTGTAATCATTTAAATTTTAAATAAATTAAAAAATAAATTATTAGATATTATAATACTCCTTAAATTGTGTACTTGGTATTTTAATAAATATATTTTAATTTTTAATAAAAATATATTAGGTCAAATATGAGCTTAAGTTTGAATGTCTAATTGCGCTTAATTTAATTTATTAACTTTAAATTAGAACGATTTATTTTTGTGATTAATCGAACTTTAAAAAATTGTTAAGTTCAAAATCAATTAAACCAAATTTGTCTCGTTAATTTTAAATTAAATTACACTAAACCAAAATTTCTTTGCAATATCTAATAGTAATAGTTGAAGTTTGGATGTAAGATTTGTTTTTAAAGACAAGTTTGCTATAGAAGCCTCATTGTTAAATTTGGATAACAATAAGTCGATTTTTTTGGGTCAAACTCAACTCTAGGCTTGATTAAGCTTAGACGGTTCAGTTTAAACCCGACATAAACAACCTGAATGTGGTCAAGCGACGTCATTTTAGAGTTTAGGTAGAGCCCGGGCTGGTTTGCCAACCCTAGGTTTGATCAATTTGTATAAGACATGACGAAGCTTTCATTACGGGCAAAGCTTTACATCTTTGCTATGATAGGCCAAAATTGGCTTTAGCACAAAACAAAAGATTATAATTTATCATTACACCCAGTCCGAAGTCTAGCAATGAAGCGGAGTTCAGAGAGGTCTGATAGTACGTAGCCAATTGTTATACAAAATTTACAATAGCTACTAAATATGCAGTACACAGCTTAAACTACTGAGATCATCAAGGAACATGGAGAACAATTTGACCTCCAGATAACTTCCCCTACTCCTTAAGTTGAATAAGTAAAACGTTGATGTTAATGTCAATTGGTCTCAAAGTAAGTAGCCTTCACGTTCCAAGTACCAAAGTGCACCTTCTGCCGCATGCTCAGCTGCAGCTTTCTTTTTCGTGCTTGGCGATCCGAAGCATTCCAGAAGGAAACTCGTAACAGCTTCGATTTCCACAAGAACCTTATATGTGAAACTGCATGGTGATTGGACTTAAGCAGTCAGTATCACAAAACCAGAGTAAAAGGCTAAAAGAACAAGGACAGGAAGCGCTTTGATTGCCCTCTAGTTTTCAGTTATAGTTAAAAGTTGCTTAATTTCAACTGATATAAAAAGTTCTGACTTTAGCAGATAGAGATCGTAGACTTACGATTTCAGATGGCCTGGTCCTTCCTCAGAGCAGCATTCAAATGATGGCGGCTTCCAACAGTTAGCAGCACAAACTTCAAACAGACGAGATCGTGCTGTTCCACGATGAGACGAACCTGAATGATCAAAAGAAATTCTTGAAATTCCATTTTTTCCTCACATCCTGCACTTCTAACAACTTCTACAAACCTGTAATTTGGGAACCTGTGCTAATGCTGTCACTAAGCTGCTCTCCTACTAAATCTGGCGTAGATGGCGTTGTTTTGCTATCCGGTATAGAGCACGGCTTGCCAATATTAATAAGTTTATTAACTTCGTTAATATTGGGGCCGAACTTGCTGCAACAATGTTCTTTGACCTTCAAGCTTTCATTATCAGTAGCAGAGTTGCTGCCAGAATGTTCTTCAACCTTCAACTCTTCAGGCTCAGCAGCAGCAACAGTAACATCGACAGGATTTTCATCATATCCAATCAATTTTGGTTCCATCTTGCAGCTAGACCTTAAAATTTCTTCCAAATAATCAGACTTGAGAGTGTAGCCTTCATCCTGCATGTTAAAGGACAACAAGCAACCAATACGACAAAGTTGATCAGTTTAACTGTTCCATAATCAGCACGGGAATCACTGAGTGTGTATGTTTTTAACATAATTACTTTCACTAATAATTCCTTTTTATAAATCTCACTATAGCAATCACTCTCCTTGTATGAAGTCAGCTCAACGTTAGACGATTCCGACTATACCGGATATCTTCTACTACTGCATATTTCGTCATCAATTATACTTATAGGTAGACAAAAAAAATGCACGACTCCACAGGAAGCATTCCAGTTCAAAAGATTAATATCGCAGGTTATGAAGATTCTTGAAAAAAACTCACCTTCAACTTGACAAATACTTGTTCTGCAGCAGTTCTAATAGCCTCTTTTTTATTTGAATTGCTTGCAGAAGCAGATACACACATATCACTGCTACTCACTTTTGCTTCAGCCATAAAAGTTCTGCCTTTCTTTTGTGTAGGGAACTGTAAATCCCAATTACGAGATTGGCATAGTTCTTGTAGCTCCCTAACGGGATTGAGCTGCAGATCAGAGAAGTCCAAGATTGAATCGAAGAAGGAAAGCATAATCTTCCAAATGCAGTTCAGATCAAATCCCGTTTCAAGTAGAATGGCACCTAGACAAGACTCTACTAAGTCACCAAGCACCTGAATCAATAAAGATCACATATTTTCAGAACCCTTCAGAAACTCCAAAAAAGAAATCAATTTGACATGATAGAACGCAAAGTATAAACAGCTTGCGTATTTGCAGAAGAGATCTCAATATTCAGGAAGAAAGATGCAAAGATGTTTCTTCTAATTGGCATCACATACTGACAAAGAAAAACAGGATTGTGCAAGCCGACATTTTTCAATAGCATGAATTACTCGACAGAAAACAGTTGCAACAAAAATTCCAGAGCTTCTTTATTTTGAATCATAGCTAAATCATAACAACTGTAAGGTCCATATCATCTCCATTATCATTAACAAGGTTCAGAAGTTCCTTTCGTTTTGTATAGCGTATCTCTTCAGTTTGTTTTCCCTACCTCACTAGTCCTGCTTTGACATAGAGGATTGGGACCGTATGACTGAGGAAGAGCAGAATAAACAATAACCAATTTAACTTCACAAATTTAATCTGATTTTGAAGCTCAAGAAAATTTGCCTCTATTTAGGAATATGACCAATTTAACTTCACAAATTTAATCTGATTTTGAAGCTCAAGAAAATTTGCCTCTATTTAGGAATATGATCTAAACAAGACATATTTCAGAGATTAACTATGTTACAAGAATTTATTGATAAATTCTTTATCTTCGCTTTACAGTGACAGAATTTGCACTTCTAATTGCCTTTCTGTTTCAAGGTCTGCCAGGAATATTGAACATGTTTCTTACAATCATATCAGGAATAATTTGATGAATGCAAGTGGCAGAAATGAATGTCAAACAACTCTCTCGGATGGCTTCCTTTCTCTTTGCAATTCGTTCCAACATTCTCCCCAACTATTACCACATGATAATGCACACAGTTTTTTAATGGCTTCAGAGGGACAATGAGTTGCGAGCAATTCTTCCAAGTCCAGGCTTAGTACTTTGTAAGAAACAACTTAAATTACATGAACATTTAACTGGAGGAAACCAATTATGCATGAATGAAAATTTGGAACAATAAGATAATCTAAAGTCTACCTTTGGACATTTTGGGCCTTCAAGGAGATGCCTTTCTGCTTCAGGTGTTTTGACAAACTCCACATATTTTCTTATGGCATCAGAGAGGCTACTGGAATCACAGATAAGAAACTTGTGAAAAGACTGAGCAATAGCAATATTAGCAAATGCCCTGTTATTCACCAATGCTGATCTTAGATCTGTCAAGTGACCAGGCTTCAACTTTGTATAAACCGAGAACAAATATGACGTGATTAAGTAATCCAAGACTGCATCTCCTAGAAACTCCAACCTCTGGCCAAATTAAGAACAGAAAATTGCAGCATTGGAAGGTAGTCTAGAAGGAATCATTAAGAAGAGACATGTTAGCTGTGATCACAAATGCTAATGAGCACAAACCTGATAGCAGCCTCCTCCATGCTTACCATAAGAAGGATGGACAAATGCTTGTAGGAGTAGACCTCTATGGACAAACTGATGTCCCAACATATTTTCGAGCGCAACAACATCCATTGATGGAGTAAGTGAAATGTAGCTACTGCTTGCTAAACATGCCTTCATAACTTGATCATTTTCATAATCTACTTTGATGCCAATCCATCTAAGAAATGCTATTGCAGCCTTGAAGCCACTATCCACAATAAATGCCCCAACAAGAGCTTCCACCACATCGGCAATAGTTTTCTTATACAACCAGTGATGACCCTTACTGCATCTGACTTCAGTAGCATTTGGTTGACCTGCTGTGTGGCATCCATGTTGGGCATGGATGCTACCTTCCAATTCCTTGGTGCAAATTATAGGGCAAGGACGACCAAGAGCAAAGAATTGGCTTGGATCAAAAGGCATATCACGTATATATACCTGAAAGGGGTAATGCTTCTAACTAGTTTAACGTGGAACAAAATATATATTTACTTTTCGATGGAAAGAATGCATTCACCAGGCTAGAATTATTAAATACAGAAAAAACTGAATACGAAGAGGGCTTCCAAGAAGTAACTAATTAAAACTCTATCAACACAATAGGAATTGGGTGGACAAATATGGAACCTCGTGAGAGAGCAGCTACATTCTCTTCACATTGTCAATCCCCACGATTCTCCACTTCGGATATTGTTAAAATAATAGCAGAGAAGAATAATTTCATTCTCATAATCAGCAGGTTGCAGCCATAGTATATATATAGAATTATCTATACTAAATATACAGCAGATTCCCTAAGATACATGGAAATCTGTATCTTATTATAATCCCTAAAAATCAGGGATTTATATGATTCCTATACAATCTTCTAGATACTACTACATAATCCGACACTCCCCCTCAAGCTGGTGAGTGGATATCTTCCATTCCTAGCTTGCCAATAATATCTTGAAACACTGTGCTTGTCAATCCTTTTGTAAGTACATCTGCCAACTGATCTTTGGTTGACACAAATGGAGTGCATATTAAGCCACTGTCCAGTTTTTCCTTGATGAAGTGCCTATCAACTTCAATATGCTTTGTTCTATCTTGATATACTGAGTTATGTGCAATGCTGGTAGCTGATTTGTTATCACAGTACAACCTTATGGGTTCCCATTTTATTCTCAAGTCATCCAGAATTATCTTTAGTCAAAGTAATTCACATATCCCCAATGCCATAGATTTAAACTCAGACTCTGTACTTGATCTTGTCACTACATTCTGCTTCTTACTTCTCCGTGTAACACGAGTACCACCTAGGAGAGTACAGTAACCAGATGTTGATCTCCTATCGACCAAAGACCCTACATTATCTGCATCGGTATAAGCCTCTAATGTCATACCTGTGACTGTTTGTCGCTTAAATAGAATTCCTCTTCCTGGGCTGCCTTTCAAGTATTGTAGTATTCTGTTTACTAGCTTGAGATGTGTTTCTTTAGGATTGTGCATAAATTGACTAACCGTGCTCATTGCAAATGCTATATCTGGTCTTGTGTGTGCCAGATATATCAACTTCCCAACAAGCTTCTGATATGATATTTTATCAACTGTTGAATCTTCTGGAGCATTACCTAATCCATGATTGAACTCAATTGGTGTATCCACTAGTTTACAACCCAATTTTCCTGTTTCTTTCAATAAGTCAAGTACATACTTTTGTTGAGAGATGAAAATATCTTGCTTTGAGTGAGCTACTTCAATGCCGCCTAGGAAGTACTTTAACTTTCCTAGCTCCTTGATATCAAATTCCTTCAAGAGACATTGCTTGTCACAATAATATCATCCATATAAACTAGCAATGCTGTGACTCCCCCAAAACTTGAATGTCTAATGAACAAAGTATGGTCTCCTTGACTTTGTTTATATCCCAATGAAATCATCACCTTAGCAACAGCTTTCATACCATTCCTTCTTTTGATTCAAATTCAGGAGGAACTTCTATGTAAATTTTCTCTTATAGATCACCATGGAGAAATGCATTCTTCACATCAAATTGTTGCAAATTCCACTCATTAGCAGCTAATGATAACAGTATCCTTACCGTGTTCATCTTTGCAACAGGAGCAAATGTCTCAAGATAATCAATGCCATAGGTTTGAGTGAACCCTTTGGCCATCAATCTTGCCTTATATCTTTCCACCGATCCATCAGCCTTGTATTTTACGGTAAAAACCCACTTAAACCCAACTAGTTTCTTCCCTCTCAGCAATTCCACTAACTCCCATGTCTTGTTATTCTCAAGGCCCTTGGCATTATCTGAACGAAATCTCTTAATTTTGACATCAAACTGAGTCTGGATCATGTTGTCGAAATTAGGAAAAACAGTACTAACATCATATTTGTTTTTAAAGAGATAAAGCCATGTGACTGGGGTACAATCATCAATAAATGAAACAAACCACCTAGCACCCGAAACATTTGGGAAGGTAGAAGGTCCCCAAATATCACTATGAATAAGAGAAAAAGGAACAAAAGGTTTTATTGTTGCTTATTAGAAAGGAAGCACGTTTGTGCTTTGCAAGTTCACAATCATCACAATGAAAAATTTCAAATGCAAGACCTCTAAACAATGAAGGAAACATCAACTTTAGGATTCTAAAAGATGGGTGACCTACACGACGATGATGAAGCCAAATTTTATCTTAGTTTGACATGACAAATTCTAAGAAAAAAGATGTACATAAGGATTTTCCAACTTCTGGTTTACTATGTTGTTTTTCCAAAAAATAGAGACCGTCTCTCTGACTGGCACATCCAATCATCTTCTTCGTGCCTAGCTCTTGAAAGACACAATGTGAAGGAAAAAAAGGTTATGCTCCAATTAGAATATGTGGTTAATTTTTGAATGGAAGTAAGGTTTGCAAATAGTTTGGGAACATGGAGGACATTTCTTAATGTAATGTCCTTGTTTATGTAAATAAACCCTTGACCAGCTACGGTGGTGATAGATCCATCAGCTATTGTGATCTTTTGATGGCTACAGCTGGGGTTATAAGAGATAAAGTATTTAGAGGAACAAGTCATATGGTCCGTTGCTCTGGAATCAATTATCCACATAGGAAGCGAATTTCTTTCTGAGGTATTAGGATTAGAATAAGAAGAAATTCCTGAAAACGCCAATAAACAAATACCTTTTGGCTTCTCAAAGGACTCCATAAAAGTTTTTAGTTTCTCCATTTCTTCGGTACTGAACTCAGGGATAGGTTTTTTGGAATTTTCTTCATTAGTTGACGAAGTACTCACCATATGTGCTTGACTTCGGTCGTTCTCACTTCAATTGGCCTTACCATGAATTTTCTAGCATTTTTCCCTAGTATGCCGATGCTTCTTGCAGTATGTGCAGAATAAGGAATCCCGATTAAAAGGTTTGGATGAGTCCACTCTAGGAACAACCGTAGGATTGTTAGCCTCCTCCGTGGCCTTAGTAATGAGTGCAGAACCATCCCCTCCTTGAGGTTCAAGCATAACATTTCAATGACCCTCTTCTGCACGTATAATAGCAATTGTCTCATTTAGAGGCGATAGGTCATGTCTTCCCAGAATCTGCACCCTTACAGCATCAAATTCTATGTTTAAACCTACCAAAAAATCATAAATACGATTCTTTTCCACAAAACGCTTCAGAATTGCTACATCTTCACTACAACGCATTTGGATACATTGATAATGATCCATCTCTTGCCACAAGCTTTGTAAGTGACTCGAATATTCAGTGACGTCTCTTGTTTAGTTGCTGAAACTTTCGTCCAAATCTCATAGATCTATGCAGCATCATTAACTTTGGAATAAGTCTGTCGAATAGCCTCCCAAATCTCTTTGGCAGTTCCGAGGAACATACATGTGTCACTTATCTCTGGTAGCATTGAGTCTTGTTCATCCCATGCCACAAATCTTGGATCATCCTGTGAAGGACTAGTGCCCATTAAATGGCTCAATTTCCCTCTCCCCTTTAGGAATGTGCGAACCAGCTGTGACCACTTTAAATAGTTCTTCCCATTCAATCGGTATACAATTTTGCAAATCTCCAAGTATGGCAGCAGCAGTGTTCTCGACTATGGAGCTAATGATTTCGGCAGAACTACTAGGTGATTCTGACATGATTGATTAGGTAAGGTTAAGGAAAGGAACAGGAAATTGAGTGATAAGCTTAGGACGTTGAGAGGGACAATGGAGATGATGCTCTCGGTCAGTATGACCAAAGAAACAAATCAGAGTTTTTAGGAAAGAGCCAACAGCTTTGATACCATGTTAAAATAATAGCAGAGAAGAATAATTTCATTCTCATAATCAGTAGGTTACAACCATAGTATATATATACAATTGTCTATACTAAATATACAGCAGATTCCCTAAGATACATGAAAATCTGTTAGAATCCCTAAGAATCAGGGATTGATATGATTCCTATACAATCTTCTAGATACTACTACATAATCCGACAGATATCAATTCTTGTTAATGTAACTCTATGAAGGCCAGTCTAATAACTTCTACGATACGAGACATGAGCAACTTGATCTACCACTTAGCATTACCATGCAATAATTTTAGATTTCAACTTGAGAAACAAAAGGATCAGGACAAAATAATATGGAGACTGAGAATCATTCTCCAAAATCAGCTATACCTCCAAGTTCTTTTGACGAGCTAGCTTGAATAAATTGGCATTATTAACAGCATTAGAGCGCTTCCGTGTTAGCTCTCCTTCATCAAAAGTATCATACTGAAGAAAAAGATAACGACTGACTGCAAATTTGAGGAAAGAGTCACCAAGCGTCTCTAGCCGCTCAAGAGAAAGCCGCTCCAGACACTTCTCTGTTGTGAGTGCTTCTAGAATCTATGCATTAAAGCTATTAGTCACCAATAGGTCACTTATGTGTCAATCATAATTAGTTTATATAAATGAAACGACTTAAACTATTAATGAACCAAATCATTACCCTATTAGCAGTAACTGCAGTTGCCTCTGGAAATGAAGCGGTCAATAAGCACTTGAGTTCAATTGCCACAAGTAAGTTTTCAAGACGATGCATGATTGATGGTAAAAGGGAAATTGAACTCCCAATATCTTTAGAGAATCCCATTATCTTCAACTCACAAAGTTCAAGGGGCAACTCAATGAAGTACTCGTCCAGTTCCTGTGATTCTACTTTAACCACACAAAAAATCTCCAAGTTAGCAGATAAATTGAGCTAAACAATTGTTCATTCACTATGCCGAAAACTGCTCAAAGAAGAGAAATATGTCAAAGTTACCTGAATCCTCTAGTCTTCGATTCCGTAGCAAGTTGCGCAAAGAGAAGAGTGGTTTTGCCTGCGCAAGAGGTTGCTCGGGATGTTTGAGATGAATGCCAAACCTAATGTCAAATCAGAAGCAATAGAAAATGATGATCAGACTTAGATGTGGCAGAAACTTCATTAAAAGCAAGCAGAAATAAGGGACAACAACGAAATTTTACGAGTTTGGAAGGAAAATTAAAAAGAATTTATAACTCAAAGAGTTAGAGCTCCAAAAGACCAAGTTACTTACGTGTTAATCACATGCTCCAAATGACTTGGGGAGCTTGAACCTTTGTATGGGCTGTAACCATTCTTTTCTCGAACAATGTTAGTAATGAAGAAAAATTTTTGCTTATAGGCAGCAGCATATACTAAACTATTTTCAATGTCACGGATGCTTCTGCAGCCATTAGCAAGTTGCAAATAACCTTCTGGAAGAGAAATCTCCTTGTCCCTGGATTCAGTTGGACTTCTGAATACAGGAGACAACAAACATCTTCTAAGAATTTTCCAATCTACCATCATTTTATTTTGACCTTCATGTTTAATTATGGGAAGCAACAGATAGAAAGTTGGGCTTGATTTATAACATAAATTCTCCCCCAGAAGAACAGATTCTTGAGAAAATTTAGATCTGTCAAGAATGACCTTCAGAAACATTTCTTGAAAATTCTGTGCCAACAAAATCTGTACATGTAAAATATATGAATATTAAGACATATGTTTAATCACAAATCTAACTACAAAATCACATTTTACCTCATCTTTACTAAATGCATAAAGCCCCAAAGCAACAAACTTTGTTTCTACAGATCTACCACGAGCCAGGTGAAGATCAAGTTTCAATCTCTCAGCCTCTTGTGGGAGAGGTGACTTGACAAACAGACCAAACTTCTTATAGATCCGGTCCTCAGGGATGGGAAGAAATTCTATATAGTATGCATTAAGATGGATCGAATTCTCCAGATTAGTCCAGGATGCCTTCAGAACAGCAGGGACTAACATCTCATGCAGTTCTCCTCGCAAATCTTCATCTAGTGACAGACATAAACCAATTAGTTCATAGAACTGACAAAGCAGAAGTTACTACAGTACTTTTACTGTATTTAACCTTCAGAGCCTTCAGAAAAAGAAACTGCTTTGGACTCATCTATATCTTCTTGCTCTGGCAAAAGAAAGTCGCTTAACACACCCAGTTCATGCAATTCTTGAACAGCTTTGAGACAAGCTTCTTTTTTTGCAGCTTCAATTGAAATCTGTGGTGTACCAACAACTTGATGAATTGGGGCATTGGAGGGTAATACTATGTGGCAGACAGTTCCTCCTAAATCATCAAAATAGAAGAATTTTGGTTTGGGGTCAAAATATCTGAAAAATAGATGAACAGTATCAGCAGAAGTATAGAAAGACAAGTAAACTACTAGGTAATAAAATGGTGACTAGTTAGATCAGCAACATACTCATCATGTGGAAGCTTTGAACAATATTGGTGAAGCAATGAAATGCTATATCCAGCAGTCACACAAGCACCAGATGCATCAACTCTATAAACTCTTTCCTCGAGACTATCGAATTTCTCCTCAGATGTTCTGGCAGAAATTTCCATATTCATGCAAAATTCTTGCCTTCTAAAACTTTCTATTAAATTTAGCTCCCCCTGGATCCCACTGCAATATAAAGACCAATTATTCTGGCATATTAAAAAAATAAAAAGATAGTGGGGTGCTGCAGATTAGTAGATTAACATACATAAGAAGTACCTGTCTACCAAAAAGGCATATTCAGATTGTGGCATTCTCGCACGACCTCTCGATTGTATAAAGCTAGCAACAGTTTCTGGTAGATCAAAACGTATCACAAGGCAGCATGTCTGAATATCGAGTCCTTCTTCACCAACTTTGGTTGCAACTAGTAAATTCAACTGCATATTTGTGAAATCGCAGGAGCTAAATCAAGCTTTATGAAAAAGGATCACATGCATAAGAAGCATGGATAAAGGAACTCCAGAGAAGATTCAAAGGGCTTCATATGATAGCAAAATAGCATAACATTTTATAGCTTGTTTCTCTAAAATCTTAAACATCCCAGAGCTGCAGAGTTACAACTTCTGATTAAAGTTTCAGTTTTTACTAGTGTTTTCATCTGTTTTAATTATTGTTGCCAACAAGGAGTATCCACAATTCCCTAATTCTGCTTCTCTTGCAATAACCAGGTGATCATGATATGAGTTGTCTTCAATCCTAATCATCAGCTAATTACTCATCAACCTGACTACACTACTAATAAATCTAATCCAAAACCGTAAAAACTTAAGTTCCATAAGATCACTAGATGTAGATCAACCATTTCATCCTTAAAGGAGGTTTATATTTGAATGATTTAAATAGTTACAGGATTGACTGATAATTTAGGAGATCAATTCAACTATTATACTGGGAACAATCGTGTATTCAAGGAAGCTTCAGGCACCTAGAGTGCTACTGTAAGTAAAGTCAGGGAACTTCCATTTCCTGGAACAAAAAAAAAAAAAAAACCACTCCGCTGGATGTTAAAGTTAACAGATTAAATTTCCAATGCTGGTGCAGTATACCTCCTACTCTTTCAACAGTTCAACAAAGTTGGCCGAATTGCATTTCAGAGCATCCAACTGCAACTGGCGAATATGTGTTGTGGTTTAGAAGAAAAAGAGAAAATAAACACAGATAATTTACGTGGTTCGTGGTTCAGTCAATGAGACCTACATCCACAGTAACTTTCTTCTTTATTTGTTGTTTTTCTCATCTTCTTCCTGTACAATATTACATCCATATATAGTATACAATGATGTTCTAAATTAAGAGTAAATACAAAATAAGGTAAGGAGGCAAATCTGCGTCCTAATAAGGAGTAATTTAGGGAGACTGAAATCTTCCCTGATTTCTTGTGACTTCAACATGTGTAAATTCTAAGGACTTGTCAACATTTGACACCATAGTAGTATTCAGAGTCTTACCTTTCCAGTCTGAAAATTTTCAAGAATGTTGTTCATGGTCCTGCGTGACATACTCTTCAGTACAGAGTGAATTCCAACAAGAAAATCACACTTCCATGATGCTAAAAATTTAAGATTTTGAAGTACGTATGTCAGGGATCTTGCAGTCACAATCCTATTCACAAATATTATACATTTCATTTTTGGTTGTACCCTGGGAAAAGAAAAGACCAAGTCAACACGTAAAGAATGAAACATCACAAATGGAAATTTTATCAAATCTTGAATCAACAGGTAGTTTAAAAAGAATAAAGGTAAACCTAATATTTTGGAATCCTAAAATTGTTTAGCATCGATTTGCAAAAACAGGAATAAACACACCATTACAAACCTGAAAGTCGAAAGAATTCCAATAAGGCGTAAAAGCTTTGTTGAGAAAAAGGGCTCCTTTAAAACCTCTGCATGTGATAGATCAAATGCAATGCCATCTACAAGAATATCCACAACAAGATGAACATAAATAACAATAGAAGTTGACAATAAAGTTGGTTCAAATGTTAAAATTGAAAAATTAAGCATAAAGTGCCAATTAGTATTTGTTTTTATTTCATGCAATAAGTGAGTCAACAAACAAATTGGATTCCACATATTCTGTGCTTGACAACTCCCATACTGGATGAACCACCAAATTTGACTTCTACAGTAGTTTATTCTTCAATATATCCTGCCTTACTCCTAAACTCAAAGTTAACAGTTTGTACATGCTAATGCTGCCTTACACTGACAAAGTTAAAGTTTCAGCAAGAAAAATGCCGATATGACCTAGAGATCATATAGTAACTTGAAATTCTATCCTTGTTGTAGTGCTTGTAGACGTTTGAAAGACCAAAAACACCAAAAGTGAAGCATTTTTAATTTGCTTGAATAGCTATCTTGTTAATATTTTCTTCCAAGACAACCAAGTCCTAATGGGGCTGTAGAATCTCTGGCTAGCAACTTGGTTGGGATAGCAAGGGATGCAATCCTAAAGATCGTTATCTCTCCTAGGCTTCAGTCTCATAGCCATAAGGAAAACTACCATACCAGTGAGCTTAGTTACATTCTTGATCAAGTTTTAATGAGTTGATAGAGTTGGACATGTCAACCATCTGGTTGTTGGGTTTCCCAATCATATCAGACCACTGGTCCCATTGACCAAGTCTGGAAAAAATCCAGATTGGAGAGTATAATGCAAGTAGGTAAACAGATTGCAAAAGTTCTTATATTAATATATCCTCTTACCTTTTGTGCAATCAGCAGAAAGCATTTCTGCTGCTTGAGCTAGATATCTATTGCAAGGAGTCCCTCCTTCTTCCATGAAGGCATTCCTCTCGGAGTCATCACCGCTTGAAAGTATTTGACAGGCCTTCAATACGAATAATGGAGATATTAAAAGTCAGAATGCAAGATAAAACTTCTAGAAATTTGGTCCTCAAAGAAACAAATAGAATGATGACACCAAAACTCAACTTCAAATTACAAAAAGGTAGTCCCACGTTAAAATGAATATAACACAAGGTATGATTTGTGTAAACTTTCTAAATTCTGCCCCACCATCTTCTGTGGGAAAGTATAATAGAATTAGTACATATAACTAAGATTAACAATTCACTTGATAAATTCAGACCTCTACGTTCAATGGTTTCTTGACAATAAGAAAGAAACATGTTGATTTGATGCCACCAGAACTTACCTGTATTGCTCCCCACAGGCCAAGTTTCTCCAAACAAGTTATCATATTACTGTGCATCCGTCCAAGAGCTTTTCTTTGGATTCTAATGATTTGATAATCATCCACCTTGTTTCCAATTTCTGATATGCACTGTTCTAGTCAAAAAAGAAGTGGCATGTAAACACATTTTGAATCAAAAAACAAAAATTGTAAGAACTGAAAAACCATAACAAGAACAATAAAGCACCTGCTGCTTAATATCCCCCAGTTTAGTACGGTAAACCGTAAAGGGGCTATTTCCGTCATGTTCTGCAGTACCATATGGATATACTTTAATTGTAGGAGATGCTACATATTTCTCCAACTCTTCCTTATGCTCAACTGAATAAACCTACAAACGGAAATATCAGCAACAATTACCACAGATATAAAATTGAACTTGACTGCATGCCCAGCAATTGTGGAAACAAACTATGAAGAGAATCCCAATCAGAACTCATATCCCTCTTCATAGTTAGGATATGAGTTTCAGAGTTTCAACACCAAACAACATTTAATAACACACATATTCAACAAATCAAGGTGTGAAACACTGCTATATGCAGATTCAAATCCACTAAACAAACAAAGAACAAGGTAGACAACAAATGTTGTCCATCTTGCATATCCTTCAACTTTTAATAAGAATAGCTAAAAGCCTTCAAAGATGAGAATTGTCAGGCTGAATTTAACAAAAAAATAATGATAACTTCATGTACACATAAAATCACAGGCCAATCAATGATATGCAGCAATATTTTTTGAGGATGGTTCTATCTTGGAGCAGAGATTTGATAGCTCCTCTTTTCGCATAAATTTTTTTTAGCACATCTATGAAGCCAGTGCTCTTAGCAAGTATACACCTTTAACATTTCTCACAAAAACCAGTCTGAAATGAAAATTGGTAGTTGATAAAGGTTACGCTTTGGCAGATTCTGCTCAACTCTGCAAAGTTTCATTAACAATAGATAAACCAAGCTTCCTACATGGGAAGTTATAAAGTAAAGAAACATTAGGGAAAATTCAACATGGACTCCATTTAGGCTAACATGAACATAGCTAGACAAGCTGTTTGAACAATGTAAGAGTAGTAACAGAGAATCCTTCATACCTAAAAATGAGAAACTTGCCCAAAAAAGGACTAAATTGTAAAGAAAATAAACCCTGCGCTGATTGTGCATATCAACATGGATGAAATAAGAAAAAAGCACCCTAAATTAGCAGAACTTCAGGTACTTCCACACGTTCACTGCTCTCTCAACCAATAAGGATCATTTTTACGCTAGATCACTCATAGCCTAGTATATATGCCTAGGATTAAAAAAATTAGTAGAACGATCAATTCTAATAAAAATTTGTAAGTTTGCCCCCAATAATCTTTATATTTTTCCCCCAGTGAATTGTTTTCCTAGCCCTGCCCATAACTATATAAGAGATGTTTGACAAAATCATTAAATTAAGAAAATGAAAAGCAAGCATTGAATATAATAAGACCTTGAACTGACAGTTCCACAACCTACCTTGGCATCAAGCATATTTTCAAGACTATTGATGCTCTTTGGCAAATTTCCTTGATTAGATGCACCTGAAAGTCAAAACATGTGCATGAAAAAACTTAATTAAGGTTGACATCACTATAGGCCAGAGCCACCTGATGATAGATAACTTTCTCAAGAAATAGAAAAACCATACAACTATATGCTGCTGAAGCAACAATCTTACCTATAAGCAACATAACCACACATAAGAAGTATAAGGTGTAAACACCTAGCTAATCTTAGAATGATCCTCTGTCTAATTTCCTTTCTCTCCCTAAATAAGGTGTAAGCACCATAGATCCAGTGGCCATCAAGAACACGGATTTTTTTCTTTTCATCTATAGCAACATTTCAAATGAACCCCCCCAAAGTAAAAAAGTGTAATTTCAGATCTTAACATCCATGTGCTTTGTCGCCATGATAAGAAGCATACTAGTACCTTTTCCCACAACTGGAGATGCAGTCATGCCGAATATGCGGGGAAGATTTATATCCTTGTCCTTGTAGAAGACCTAAAAGAATTGTCATGATAGAAAGTAATGAAGAATCAGTAGCCTTTGGTTAATGCAGGTTAACATGCACAAGTACCAATAAGAGCTCATATAGCCACCCACTTTCATGATTTGTGCATAAGGATGGTTACTTCTTGTTTGTGCATGGTGACACTCATCAAATATTAGAAGAGCAATAAAGTCCATCTTGACAAAACTGTGACTTAAATTGCTCAGCAGTACCTGAGGCGTCATGACAAGAACCTGTAAAATTTCAGATCAAAATGAAATTAAAGAACAACCATGAAGTTCAGATATGGTAGTCGTTAGTTCCATTCCAAGAACAAACAATTTCGCAAAAGGCTAGAATGGAAAAAAGAGAAGGAAAAAAAAAGCATTTCTCTTTTCTCTTCTGAAACAAAGGAATTTTGTATCTAACAACGCACAAAGTAGATAACTAAATCAACCTAATAGAGTAGTATCTAACAATGCACCAAATTTTGAATTTTTATTCTACTATCAAAGTAACCTATGCTTTATCATAGGACAACCTGAACAAGACTAAGGCATGTTGAATTGAATATATACCTCATGCTGTTCAATCTCTTTTTCCCAATCACTGTGGCTCTTCAACTGGTTGGATCTTCCACAATGTACCCCAACCTTGAAATCAGTAGATTCTTCAATGACTTTAGCTTGCTACAAAAGTAATTCCATTTTATTCAATATTGTAGCCAATAAAGAGGTCAAGTTTGAGAATTAACACTTAAATTTCGTCAAAATCTATCAGCAAACATTACTATTGGTCACCATGCAACTCTCAAACCAACAAATCTGTATTCCTTTTTTTAAATTTAAATTTACGAATATGGTAAAGAAAGATCAGAAGATCCAAAATTGATGGTTGCAAAGCACATTATCAAACCTAAGCAGGTAAGATCAAACTGCCCTGCAAATCATCCAAAATTAAGTGGGATTCCATAAGAAAAAGAAACCTTACCTGATGAACTAGGGCATTTGTAGGTGCAAGAAAGACGCATACCCTCCGCTGTGGTATCCTTATCAAGTGACCCAATTCGTATATAAGAAGCACGGCAATGTGAGTTTTGCCACAGCCTGTCTCTAAATACACGATTATGTTCTCTTCTAATGCTTTCTTGCATAGATCCAACTGATACCTAAGGTACAAATAAAATCAGCCAAGTCCGCACATAAAAACGTCATAACATTTTACATCTATACCAAGTGCAGCAATACATACGCAACTATCAAGCCAATACAAGTCCTGCCACGTTCTTGTGAAGCAAATTTTAAATTTTCGGCAACTGAACCGAGAAAAGTTTGCATCTTTCCCTTCAGTTTTCACCCCCCACAACATTGAGTGGCATAGCTCCAGTCATGCATAAAGTAAATATAATAACAATAACCATGATCAAGAAATTCATCGAATGATTGTTTAGTCTAGTTCACGTGCCTCTCATCAACCAACCAAGGAATTCAACAATGCCATCCAAACCAAGAAAACAACCAAACCCATTAAAGGGAAATAGGAAGAAAACTTACTTTCTAGCAATTTTTCTTGGATCCTTCCAGCTACTCTGAACTTCAAGTCCGGATGGTTCTCCATCATCGGTGAACGAAGAGGAAGCAGTGGCACTAGTATTAGTGTCAACGGCAGAAACTACAATACCCTCGAAGCTGACCTCACCGTCCGGCATAGCTCACTGTCTGAACTAGCCGGTAAATTCCCGGTGCTTGCTTTTCTTCAAAGGTTGTTACTTTATTGTTAAAGATTCGTCCTTATGGTCACCATCCCATACTTACAGATACACAAACAGAATCAAAGGACAGAAACGGGGATATATCTTACGCAGAATAATCTTACAGTTGAGTGTTGAAAAGGAAAAGAATCTATGCAATGGAAGCCTTTTCCACTGGGCAATCAAAGGAGGGAGTTTGGCCTTGGCCATGCTCTTTTCTAGTTTAAAGTAAAGAACCTGGGAACCAAGTCAAGTCAAGCCAAGTCAATGAAAAAAAATGCTGAAATTTCAATGCTTTTTTTCTCTTAAAAGTTGGAGTCTTCTGTATATAAAAATAATTATACAACCCGTGTGAGTTGGTAAAGGATTTTTTTGATTTAATTAAAGTTGCTGGTTTAAACTTTCTTATTTATACAAGTGTTTAAAATTTGAAATAAAAATTTTACCTTCTACAAGGGACTTATTAGGCTCGAATAGGAATTAGTTTAGATATGAATGGCTTAAAAATACTTTCTCATAATTGAGACCCTCCTAGAATATCTTGTGAGTCACGAAAAAAATAATTATACTTTTAAACTTAAAATTTTAAAAATATTAAAATTAAAAACTTTCTAATTATACACATTTTAATTTCCTAATTAATCTCAAGTCATAACTAACATTTATTTCTAATTTCTTAAATTTAAAAATATACATAATTAGTTAACATTCTTTTTTAAAATTAAAATTATCATTTTATTCAAAACTTTTGAGATTCGGATTTTGAGCACAACTCGACTTCGAATTCCAACTAACTCAAACAAAGACGGTGTTTGAAATGGTGTGAATTTAATTCACATGTTTGGAAATACAAAAAATAGATGGGTTCAATTCATACATATAGTTGAAACGCGTTTCCTTATTAATTTCACTCTTTCAAGTATAAGAATTCAATTACATTAAAACTTGAGGAAGACATTTTTGAATAAAAAACTATTGTTTGCTATGACTTTATAACTTGACATTCATCAAAATTTATATATTTATTGTGGTTTTTATTAAGTATAATTATTTGCTTTGATTTTTTTTATCAAGAGTCATTTTGTGCCATTCAAAGGTAGCATCTTGCTTTTTTACTCTTTCATTATTTGGACTACTTCACTTCTCACTCTCTTGTGCTTTACTTGATTAGATTATAAAGACTATTCATTAAAATATTATTAATAACTAATTAACTACAATATAATTAATTAAAATATAATTCATTAATTAATTAAAATATTGTAATTAATTTTAATTAATTAAAATTAATTACAATGTTTTAATTAATCAATATATTGTAATTGATTAATTAATTAATTAAAATATAATAAAGTTTTATTTCTCAATATTTTTTATAAATCAACTACTATTAATGGTAATAGTAATCATTCATTCCTCTTAACCAATCATCATAATTATAATAATAATATTCATTCTCGTTCTAATATAATTAATTAAAATTAATTACAATATTTTATATAAGTAATTAAAATATAATTAATTAATTAATTAAAATATAATAAATTTTTATTTCTTAATATTTTTTACAATTCAATTACTGTTAATGGTAATAGTAATCATTCATTCCTCTTAATCAATCATTATAATAATAATAATAATATTCATTCTCGTTACTCACTAATTCATTCTCATTTTAAACAGTGTAATTGAATTTCTTTATAATATTACTGAGTTTATTCCAAACAATATAAATTGAATTCAATTCAATATCATTAATATAATTGAACCCAATTTGTTAATGAATTTAATTTAAAAGTTTTCAAACAGTCTGTTATTCTTTTTTTTCTTCAATATCTTCATGTTGGTACGATTTTACTGAGTCATCACTTTCTCTTTAATTCCTGTCAGGAATGATGAACGTACATAAAGGACAGGACAACTGTTCCCTATATCATTAAATTTATGCGAACTTTTTTAGATTTTTATTATGTTATGTTAATGGTGGCCATTGCAGCTGTTATACATCCATTTGCTGAACATATAACATACTTCACGCTTT
>JANZLF010000221.1:944555-964260 GCA_026546835.1 Erythroxylum foetidum | reverse complement strand
TCTACCGATGGTATCCTTCGTGACAGTCCTAGTGCGTGGTTATGAGGTTTCATCCATCTTATTAGATTTTGCACACCACTGGATGGTGAGTTATGAGGGGTTTATTTGGGATTGAACATGACTTGATATATGGGCTATTGGAGAATTGAACTCGAAGTAGATTCCTTGTAAGTCATTAATATTTTCTCCTCCTCATGTTCGAGGGTCTCTTATAATACTTCTCTGGTACAGGCTATCAAGGCTCTGTTAACTAAATCATGAATGATTTGTCTCCATCATGTGTTTCGTAGGGGTAATCGATGCGCTAACTAGTTAGCTGTTAATGTGGAGTCCTTTGGTTTTGGAATTACTTATTTATAGTCTCCTCCTTCAGGATGCCTTCATACCCTTCTCGATGATACGTGTGGGGTTTTGATCTAAAGGGTTACTGTTTAGGCCTTGTTTTTCTCCATTATATTAAAAAAACATAGAAAATTTTTAACTATTTTCTATTATAATATAAAGGATTATTAAAATTATTAAGAATGGATTGAATTATGGGGATTACTAAATTATTAAATAAAATAAAGTGGAAGCTTCTAACTAGTTAGTGAAGAAGTTGGTGAAATCTGTTGGTAGTTAACGAGTGGGCAGTCTTCATTAATAGGCATTAAAGTGACAAAAAAACTGCCAACTAACTAAAACCAGAGTCATTTGGATCATTCGGACCAAAACTTAAACCAAATTTTAAACAACAGTTAGCTTCGAATCGGACTGGACCCAGTTAACCCGAACGGGAATTGCCAAGCCCACATGAAGGTAACAGAATAAAGAACTTAACTTGATACCATCAAACCAGATTTCCTATCAGCTGCTTCCAGTCTATCTCGATAACGACCAACCAACTAAAGCTTGAGTTGAATATGAAGGCAGGTGAATTGGGAAGGAATTCTTCTTGTTTAAGTGAGATTGTGAGTTTAAAGTCTCTTTATGTATATAGTCGTTTAAAACTTAGGATCAGAATTTTGCCTCCTATAAAAGATCTATTCAATTCGAGTGAGAATTAGTCCGCATATAAATGACTTAAACGTATTTTTTCATAACGAGGACACTCCTAAAAAACCTTTGTAACCAAAACCAAAAAAAACTAAAGCTTGAGTTGAAGTAACCTTCAAACCTGATTTCCTATCAGCTGCTTCCAGTCTATCTCGATAACGACCAACCAACTAAAGCTTGAGTTGAAGCATTTCAATAAATATTCACTGCACAAACTCAAAGCCACTTCTCACGGACCTTTCGTCGAATAGGAAAACAAGTCTCTCGAGAGAATGGCCATTGGAGCAGCAGCAGCAGCTGACATGATGATGCTGCATCAAGTCTTCGATGGGAGCATATCGATTCAGGAGATGGAAATCCAGAGAAGGCCATACCATCGCAACTGCAAGTGCGAGCTTCACAGCCCAAAACGGGTCTCTTCTTCCAACACTTGCTTGGCTCAAAGATGCGTGTCGTTTCCCCTGAAAGGACAGTGGATTCAACGTTCCTTGTCCATTCGTGCAAGCTCCAAGCTTTCTTGTCTTGTTCGTGTCGCAAATGAAGGAACTTTGGGGTCACCTGAAGAAACAGGTTTTTGGTAGGAATCATTCGCCGGAGTTCAGGAACGTAGCGTTAATTTGTTTGAAGAAACCTGAAGCTGGAAAGATGGAAGAAATTTGTTCTTTAGTTTTCTTAAGGAATAACTCAAATTTATATTTCTTATTTAGTGGTATTATTCTTTGTATTATATGAATAACTGTTGATACTTGTTTATTTAAATTGTAATAATTTTAAAAAATAAATTTTTTATTATGATTATTAAAAATAATATAATTTCAAAATTTCTATTATGATTTTATAAATTAAAATTAATAAATAATAATCTGATTGTTTTAAATTTTTTTAAAGGGAGAATCAAACAAGACAACTTATATGACTGATCTAGGGAGGCTAAGCCCAGCCATATCATATAGAAGGATAAAGAAACACTTATAATTGCATTAATAAAAGTAGTAACTCCTAATTCAAAATATATAGTAAAATTAATGAGTCAGTCTGCACATCTATTACTTTCTTTATAAGTTGTCGAGATACTACTACTCAATTTTAAGCAAACAACTCTCTTATTCCCATGACTAAGGGATTAAGATATTTTGATTAGAAATTTAATTTTTTTATTTGATTTAGTTTCATTTTTTAAAAATTAACATCTTGACTAATTAATCGAATACTTTTTGTAAATTAATCAGTTTTATAAACTAAGATAAATTAATTTTTTTATTTAACAATATATATTTTTAATTAAATATTAAAATTTTCAATAAGTAAGAATTTTTTTAATTATTTTTAAATTCTTCAATTTTATTTAATCTTTAACTAATTTTATGACGATATATTACCAATTAGATCTTTTACAATTTAAATCTTTCATCTTAACAGTTTAACTTTTAACCCGATTTTGAAAATATTTGTGAAATGTGATTTTTTTAAAGAAATGTAGTAATTGAAATTAATAATTATAATGATATTTTTATAAAATTAAACACTATATTGTTAAAATTAATAATTTTTCATAATTTCTTAAAACCATCAATTTCCACCTAATTAAATTCTATAATTATAAAATTAATAATTATAATGAATTAAGTTTATCCGAAGTCATTTGGCCGCTCGATGATATCGACCACGTGTGTCTACTTCACAAGTTCAGCCTCAACCCATGGCCTTCCGTCTCAAACCTCCACCGCCCCCACCTTTTCTCCACCGCCCCCACCACCACAACAATGTCCCTCCTCTACTCCTCTCCGCCGTGTCTCGCCGTTCCTTCCTCCTTTCCACGACCCTCACCTCTCTGCCACCCCTCTCACCAGCATTGCCCCCCCTTGACACCACCATCACCGACCGTGTTTTCATGGACTTTTCCATCTGCCCCACTTATTTCCGACCTGACCGTACGCTCTCCGACAACCTCGCCACCCTTTGTACAGATCCCGTTCCCCTCGGCCGCCTCGTTCTCGGACTCTACGGCCGCCTCGTACCTCTCACTGTCTCCAACTTCAAGACCATGTGCACTTCCTCGTCTTACAAATACACCCTCGTCCACAAAATCTTTCCCGGCCAGTTTTTGCTAGCGGGACGTCAGGGAAGGAGGGACAGGGGTGAGGTGAGGCCTCCGTTGGACTTGGTGAGGAACACCGAGACTGTTGATTCTAAGGCTTTCAAGCTAACGCATTCTCGTCCTGGAGTAGTGTCTCTGTGTTTGTCTGAGAATGATGATGAGGAGGATCTTAAGCTTGATCCCAATTACAGGAATGTTGAGTTCTTGATTACTACCGGGCCTGGTCCTTGTCCACAGTTGGACAATAAGAACATTGTGTTCGGTGTGGTGCTTGAAGGTAAGGTCTTTTTCTTTCTTCTTTCTTGTGTTTTGGTGCCAAATTGAGGAATGATACATTGATTAGTAGAATTAATAATATGAATAATTGCTGCTCCTCAATCATTCATTCGAAGCAGAACATACAAAGATGAAATTCATCATCTTTATCCCATGAACTGAGGCTTTAGTTGTGGCTATGTTTCTCACTGAATGTTAGTGATAGTTCCAATGTTCTTTCTGGAGAGAATGATGGCCTTGAAGTGGTCATATAGCATTTTAACTTATCAGATTGTTTTTGAAGAGAATCCTTGTCGAAGTTTCATGATTTTGAAATGCTGCATGACATTTCTCATCATATTTTTCAGAGTAGATTGCTACTCTTTCCGCACAGATTGTTGAAAACGTAATAGGATTACCTTTGAAGAGAAATTTGGATGATTTCTCCATTCTACGTTATAAATTTTACTGGAGTTGTTTTGACTCTGGAGCTTTCTATAAAATCAACTTACTCCATTGATTTATGAGGAGTTTTTGATGCTTTTTAAGATTGCTTATAGCACTTTTAGTCATGGTTTGTGTTTAGTTTATCAGATTGCTGTCTGCGATAACATCTTCTGATGGAGCTGAAAGATTGGAGAGGATGAATACTTCATTCATATGGTTCAGTATCGACCTTCTAAAATCAATCTCGAATGTTTAAACTGGAAACTGCATAATCATATTCTGTAGATCTTAGGCCTCCTTTATGCTATTACTAAATTAAGATTTTAGCATTTGCTTTCTCTGCAATTTGTTCATTCAGAAATGACTAAGAGCTTCTCGCAGTAATAGACATAAGGGACTGTGAAACTATTTTCTTGAAGCTTCCTGATAAGATTACCAATTAATATGGACAATGGATTTGTTGATGACTAATGCATTTCTGGTTCATTCTTGGGGTTAGACAACAGAAAATTCTAGGTTGCATTCCCTTGGACAGTTGGATTTTGAGACTCTGGTCCTGTTTAAGAAGATTCTGAAGATATGTTCTTCAACCTTCATGTTCCACCTGCAAACACATTGATTGCCTGTTATTTGACTGGTATTGCAGGGTTAGATGTTGTGACAAGCATAGCTTCCATTCCAACCTACAAACCCTCTGAAAGGATTCGCCAATTCAATGACCTGGCTGAGTTTCTTGGAGATGAAAGAGCACAGACTGCTCGAGCCATATGGGACAGGCCTCTTAAAACTGTTTATATCAGCGATTGTGGAGAGTTGAAAGTGACAAACCCGTCTCTTTCTCCTAGTCTCCCTTAGTCTACTTCACCTTTTGTTCCTTCGCTCAATTCCTTGACACGCCTCCATGTCGATATATATATATTATATATATAAACAGCACCTTTTCTTTTTGAATTCTTTTGGAAAAGTTACAGAAGAATGTAAAGATACAACAGTTCAAGATGAATTTCATGAATTGCTCCTTCTGCAGCACATAACGCTCTTTCGGATCAACTGATGCAACCTCATTTCCAGATCTTTTTTTTTTTTTTTCAGTTTGTTTGGAACCAATTGGAGTAACTTGGGGTATACATAACCTACCTTCACGGTAAAGATTCAAACTTTAAGAAAAATGGAAGTTCATATAAGTATGTCACCCCTTGAATTTGAAGCATTGTAGTTCAAACCCTTTATAGCCACGTGCTTCCCTTCTCACAAAGGCCCAAAAGATCAAAACTTTATTACGCTGACCAGCGAAAACTCTAAGTGGGCTGGGTCAATCTAACAGGAGAGATCTAAAAAGCAATAGCCCAGTTGAGAACAATGACAGGCTTGTGATAGCATTAAAAATCTTTAGTTCTCCGGTGGCCGGTGACCGGTGGGGACCATAAGAAAATTTGAAGTGCCAGTTGGCTAAGTGGGCAAGAAAGCTGTTTTATCTAATGGAGGGACCACAGACACTACCTGCTGAAACGGGACTGGTACAGAGGCCAAGTAATATAGAAACCGGCAAGTCAAATTCTGACACGCTCAACTACAGTCCCTGCCTCAACTGCAACTTACAGTTGTACGAAGTTGATTCGTTAGATTCTTTTCGGCCTGTGTTCCCACCGGTTGTCCCCACCTTTGGTGGTCCATGAAACCTCAGCTCTACAAGTGTCCTCCGTCGCCGTCCCACCTTTCGCATGCGGCCAACAAGTAGGTACCGTAGACTCACTGTGTAAAGATTGAAACTTGACCCATCTTCACAGGCCACAGTCCCTTTCTCTGGTGTAACCCAAAGCAGCCATTGAAACATACGCCCATATCATCAACGCTTTGTCTTGGAGCTTAAAAAAAGTCTTACATATGATGCCTCCACAAAATCTACTATATTTTTCAGGATCCAATGATAATTAAGATATTATAATATTGGTGAATTGTTTATCGTTGTCTCCCATGGAAAATCTTGTCTTTCTTGATTAGATTTTGCGCAAATGGCGGTTTAAGCTGACCTCAACAACCAACCAAGAGTAGAAAAGAGTTTTTTTTTCTCTCCAAGTCTTCCTGGCGGTGTCTGGACTTTTAGAGCTAACTTTCTTTCCTTCCTAGAAGAGAATAGAAGAGAAAACCACTTGTAGAATAACTTCTGATCCGAACGTTAAAGCTTTGTCCTTTTATTGGGACACCGTCTAATGTTGTTCTGAAAGTGAGTTGCTTGTAAATGGCTTTCCAAGATCATTTTTCTGGTCACATGGCTTTTCAGCCCCCGGCTCCGTCAGCCTCTGGGGGACCCGCGTGGCTAAACAACGCTGTTCTTCAACGGACAGAAGATGTACTGAACCGAAACCGTAAAAGCGAGAGTGGCAACAACAATGGTGGTGAAGAGGAGTTCTTGGATGGTGATGGTGTTGGTGGTGGCGGTGGTGATAATTGGGAGAGGGCCAAGTGTAAGGCGGAGATATTAGGCCATCCGTTGTACGAGCAATTGTTAGCCGCTCATGTGGCGTGTTTGAGGATAGCTACACCGGTAGACCAGTTAGCGAGGATCGACGAGCAATTGTCTCAGTCGCAGGACGTGGTCGCTAAGTACTCGGTGTTGGGGAATGGACAAGTTGTGAACGAGAAAGAACTTGACCAGTTCATGGTTAGTGTTTCTCTCTTTTGTCTTTTACAGTTCCTCAAACCTTGTAAGCAGAAGGTTTTGTATATGGTCACTTTGTCGTTTGACGCTATGCCTTTGAAAGTTGGACTCAATCTGAAAAACAAAGTTCTAGCTGGACAATCGTGCCGACCATCTGAATAACAATAAGAATGCTTCTCCTTCCCTCTTGGAGAGATCAAATCATCAAGATATGAAATTGGACTTTCAGACGTTCCTTGAAAGTCTGTTTCTATTTTCTTTATCTTTCTGCTCGTCTTTTTCTTATAACGAGTCCCTGATTTCACAGAATTTGTTATGACATGAAACACACTTTCCCAAGTTTCTGCAAAAATGGTAGAATTTAGTGTTTTTGAGAAGGCAATTTAATCTCATCATCGTTTTTCGATATTATACAAAAATTCTGGTCTTATTAATGCTTGCAGCTGCAGCAATTAAGTTTCTCCCGTCATTGTTGAACTTTTCTTATTTATTATATCTGTTTCTGGTGATCAAAGAAACTTTGGTAGGTTCCTCAAGTATTAATATCATTAATCTTTCGGTTGACCAATATTGTTTTACTGTTCAGTATGTCCTTGCAATTAGCATAACTGCACCTTGGTTGGTTACAGAGTAGTTCTTTCTGCGAGTGATGCAGATGCTTCATCTCCTTTGGAACTGATACAGTTATATTATGCCTGTGATGAACAGATTTATGAACTTTCTGGGTCGCTACAGAAATCCAAATGACAAAGCAAATATTGTTAACTGTAATTTGATAAATTGAAACTATTGCTTGCCTTGACGTCTTCTGTAATATCCCAAATAACTTAAGTCTTCTCTCAGATTCCTTATGTATTGGATGGAACCTTGAAGTAGGATCATGGTTCAAGAATCAATTAGAATCAGCCTAATCCCTTGGAAATTTTCTGAAAAGTTTTAGTTATCTTTAGGCCAGTATAAACTTATGTTTTAGTATTGGTGCACAGTGATATAAGTAAAAACATTCTTTTCTTTAGGCATAAACTGCATTGTTTAAGGTGTTTATATCTTTCACATTGAATGTTTCCTTCGTAAGTGATTCTTAAGCACACACAATAATACAATATTACTCATAGATTACCTGCAAGCCTAATCTGGCAATCTGTAGTTGTTTCCTATTTCCATATTTGCTTCCTTTTAGCTCAGATGCATATGTAGCATTGTTTTGTTCTTCTTCATCTCAATCTCCTAGTTGCTCTATCCAGCTATCTCTTTTTCTTCTGATGCAGACACATTATGTTCTACTTCTGTGTTCCTTTAAAGACCAACTGCAACAACATGTCCGTGTTCATGCTATGGAGGCAGTTATGGCTTGCTGGGAACTTGAACAATCTCTACAAAGCTTGACAGGTAAATTCACCTTAATTTCTCTCCTTTAACTAATATGAGAATATGACGTGTTTGCCTGTTCAGGAGTCGTATCAGATCTTCCTGGTAGTGCTAGATTGTATTACTCTTTCCTGTGAATGACTGTTGTCTGATACATCTCATTTGTTTGCAGTTAATCCTTGTTTGCTGAACTTTTTCTTTTGTAGTTTTAGACGTTCTCTATTGATTCAAAGGCTGTACCTATTTAATAGGGGTAGCAAAAAAGAAAAAAACTGAAGATTTCACATATTACCTTCTTTTTTAATAGAAAAATCACACAAAGAGCTTTACACAGACCCTGAAATGCTATTATCTGTTATAAAAATCTCTTTGTCACAATGAACTTGGGTTACCTAGTGATCTAAGTTCGTGCCAGAATTTCTTAATGTAGGCATCCTTGATCTCAAAAACCTGATTTGTGATTTCTTGATCTTTTGCCTTTTTTTTTTTTGGTTTCATCCTTAAACTACTATGTTAAATAATTTGAAGAATGTCTCCATACATGGAAATGTTGTGAGCTCAACATTGTTGGTCCTGTAGGGTCCTTCCAAGTTCACTTAAATCAGTTTGTCCCCCAATCCAAACATGAAAGTTAGTCAGGTCGGAGCAACTAAACTCAGTATCTAATTCATAATGCTTCTTACATCACAGGTGTATCACCAGGAGAAGGCACAGGTGCCACAATGTCTGATGATGATGAAGACCATGCGGATAGTGATGCCAACTTGTATGATGGAAGTCTAGATGGCCCTGATACGATGGGTTTTGGTCCTCTCGTCCCCACTGAAACTGAGAGGTCGTTGATGGAACGTGTTAGGCTAGAACTGAAGCATGAACTGAAACAGGTTAGATTGGAAATCAGTGAAAATGGCACTCTTTAGTCTTTACTTGGTGAAACAGGTCCAACTAAGCAGATTTCTGCTGATACAGGATTATAAGGAGAAGATTGTGGACATTAGGGAGGAAATACTACGTAAGAGACGAGCAGGAAAGCTGCCTGGTGATACAGCTTCCATCTTAAAAGCTTGGTGGCAATCACATTCTAAGTGGCCATACCCAACTGTACGTGACTTCATGTGTACCATATTTTCCTACCCATTTTTTATTTCTAACAGTGCCTCAATAGTTTTTTCTGATTCACATTGCTGTAGGAGGAAGACAAAGCAAAATTGGTACAGGAAACAGGCTTGCAGTTGAAGCAGATTAATAACTGGTTCATAAACCAAAGAAAGAGGAACTGGCACAGCAGCCCTTCAGGATCGACATTGAAGACCAAACGCAAGAAGTAAGGTAATGACTGCATAATTTACTGTTGTCCAAATTTTGCTTCAATTCCTGCAGCAACTGAGTCAACAAGCAACGCAGGTGAAACAAGCGGAACGTTTCTTCATGTAAATATATCAGGAGACTGCTAAATTTTGCTCTCTGTCCTTGCTTGGAAAGTCAGCATCAGAGTATAATGAGTAATACTCCAACAGGAGAAGAATTGCTCTGGGAGAATAAATAAAAATTACTGCTTGGATATACTTATTGTGCTTGTTTAGGCTTTCCAACTTGGGTAAAGGTGCTGCTTTTTCAGTTATGTAAAAGTTACACATCTCATTTCTTGTTGACAACTATGCTTGTGAGACTGAACCATTCATCTGGGTGTACTACTAGCTTTTAAATTATAGGTGAAGCCAATAGTAGCTTGGCTAGTTTCTTCTTCTGCCAACTACAATACAAGTTTGCTTTGTTTGTACTGTACTAGAAGTGATCATAAACTTTGTTTTATGGGGTAGTCATCATCTTGAATTCTACAACTTACACTTGTTGAACACTTAATTATTGTTTATCTGAAAAATAAAAGAGAATGTAGTATGCCAAATAAATGCTATGATTTACTTGTTCAGTCCTTACCTGTGTACTGTGACAAGATATATGGATGTGGAAAGACTTGGCAACCCAACAACTTGTGTATGGTTGTCTGCTCCACATGGAGAATGGACCACATTTTATATCAGAAGGGGACACTCAACCTTAGCTCACTGGCCCCCCTTATTAGTTAATGCTCGTCAAACTTAAGGTACCGTGTCAAAATGGTTGATTGAGAAATGTTTGATAGAACTTATGAGAGGTATCTAAAAGATCTAAAGGTTTGAATGTTCTGTGGTTCATCCTTGATAAAATATTTCTACTTACCTACAAATTTTATCTGATACAGTTGCAAGACAGCCTGTTTCAACTGTTTCATTATATGCTTTAGGTAACCTTACTGGTTTCTGAGAAAACCAGATTCTGTTAATATATGAATTCTCTAGTCTTTAGCGTAATTCTTTTGCACCAAGTTGGATTTACACAATGGTTACGAATCAGGATGGTTCTGCTGGTAAGAATATGTTTGGCAGTAATCAAAGGCATGATCTTTGAAACGGCCGTACCCTTTCTTCCTCATGGCAGAATTCTCTTAAGACCATCTTCTGTGGTGTAAACTATAAGCTCTGGAATTGATTCAGATTTGATTCAGCAGATGGCAAGAATTGTTGATGAGGTGATGAAAATCTAACACATACATGTTTGCAAAGATAGAACAAAAAAATAAACAACAGAATTTTACTTTAATTGAAGAATTTATATGATCAAGTAGCAATCTTTGTTACAACCCGTTTTGATTCCTATCGTCCAAGAAAGGAGTAGCATATCGTGTAGAGAAACTACGAACCGAATTATCTTCATCACTATCAGCACCATAATCGAAGTTCAAGGCATAGCTTTGGGGGTCATACTGAAACTGGTTATTCTTTTGTTTCTTGTTCTTCCCATATCCACTCAACTTCCTTAAGAAGTTCTTCCACTTAGGTCCTGCTAAAACTTCTGAAGTTTCCTTCAGTTTCTTCAGATTCTTGGCCGCCCATGTTTGTCTCTGCTCTCCTGTCTGGTTCAGCAGATGCTTTTGTTCTTTTTTTTCGTTACGGGACGATCTAAAGAAGAGTCCAAAACAGTTGCACATATCAGCTGAAGAGGTCTCTTGTTCATACCCATCAAAATAACCATCTCCTTCTCGTTCATGCTCCATTATTGGTGAGTTGGTGGGCATCATGATGGTTTGTATACCAACCTTTCCCTTCAAGTTCAGAGAGAATGAAGAGTTCTTCAGATTATAATGAAACAGAGGATTGCTAAACTGGAGATCCTCAGAAACTGGCGATTTGGAAAGAAAGATTGGATCTTTTATATGAAGAACCGGCAGAAAATGGAAGCTGAAGATGAAATAGAAAGGAAAATTCCAGGATCTTACAGGGTTCTCCAAGAAACTTGAATTTATCAGGTTTGTTCTTGGCTAAGATCAATCTATCTTTATCAGAATGGAAGTTGAAATGGGATGCGATGCGATGGGACGGGATGGAACAGTTCTGTTAAAAAATGAAACTTGACAATTCCAATGACGAATTGGATTGAGTTCTTAGGTTCCAGGAGAGTTGTCCAAAACTCAATTCTAGATTGGCGGCTCAGTTGCCACTTGAGACGCGCTGCCTTAAACGAGTTGACTACACGACACCTACACGATTCCAGAACGTTTTCCATTTGCAAGGAATCTAGTCTGAGTGCTCTCCTGCTAAAAAATAAAATAATTTTAATGAAATTAAAGAACATTATTAAGAATTAGTTTGCCATGAAGAAGAGATCAAAACGGTGTCACAAAGTGATCAATTGATCGTATCCTGACACAAACACTAGGCTCACAAAATCATGACCAAGTTAATCCAATTAAAGACTCAAAAATCACAAATCAAAGTTCCATAACTATAGATGTTGCGTAAGATCCGATCAGCCGATCTCAAATCATTATTTGATTAGTTCGATGGCTCAGAAACTCCATGATCTGCAATTACTTCTCCAAGTCCTCGTTACCAACAGCTTCTTTTCTTGTGGAGATTTTGCAAGGTCTAGGAGGAGGAAAGCCAGTATCGCGCTTCAAATTCCATGGATCCTAATTGCTGAAAGGTGAGTTTGATAAATCATTTTCCAGTCCAGCAGGTCCAATTCCATCACCAGCATATGCAGGCTCTGAATCAGAGATTGCAGGGTTTATAGATTCCAAAATCTGAACTCTTTCATTTTCCTGAAGTGCATCAAACATTCTGTGAGAATAGATTTGCCTCAGAATGTGGCATCTGAATTTGATGATCCACATAAGCAAGAGTTCTGCTCAACATCCACCAAGGCCCCAGATGGCACAGCCCTGTCTGTAGGACAAGCTCTCAGAGCCTATTTTCTAGAAGAAGACTGTAATGAACTGGGTTTAATTCAGAAGAAGTTCCCATAAACACAGAAATTGGAATTTTGGGTTGATATTTTCAAAGATCATCAAGACATGAAACCAACACCAATGCATCAAGATCATTTTAAGTTTTTTAATTAAATTCTAAATATATTTAAAGTCAGCTTGCTAACTTAAAACATATTTTGGATCCTAGCCATAGCTCTTGAGAAAGATAAATAACTGTTTTAGTGAACATAGAAATAGTGATATCTTTTCCTCATAGTCATGGCTTTGAAGTTGGAATGTCATTTCACTTTTATATAGCTTTTTGATGAGCCACTTTGTTAGAACTTTTCCATGTATTCAATGCAAAATTTCCAAATAACAATTTCTAGCACCTCTTTAGGTATGCATATAAGAGTTCAATGCATGCATTTACACACAAAAGATCAAATACATAGTGTGCATTTTTTAGATTTTTGGTTGGATTGCCAAATAGTGCAATTCATCATTATCCTCTAAAATATAAAATAGAGATGACACATAAATCTAAATATGATTCGAATCTTTTTTTTTCCTAAAATTTCGAGCTTTGAATTGAACTTGAGCTTAAAAAAATGACATCGTTTTGAACGAAATTATTTTTTATATTTAATTTAAAAATAAAAAATCAAACCAATTTGAGCTTCAAGCCATTATAACCTAATCGGGCTTTAGTTCAAATCAAGTCGATCTAAGAATAATAGAACAAATAAATTATGATAAGATTCTAGATTATAATTATAATACTACTAGCTCAAAATAATACAGATGCATATGACAAAGAATGACTTAAATATTTATTCAATCCATATTTAATAAATAATAATTGTGATTTAATACTTATAAAAAGAAAAGAAATGAATTAATCATGAATTATATATATAGCATCGTCATAAAATATAAAGTTGAAATATATATATTAATGAATAAAATTATCTACAATTCCCTTTCATCATTTTACAATTTAACAAACGTACAAACAAAACAAAAGATATTATGAAACAAAACAAAAGAACGTTATGTGTTTATACTAATTGCGTCAATGGGGTCGACCTCAATTACATGCAATCTCCTTGCTCGACGGAGATGGAGACGGAGACGGAGACGGGGGCAACCGGGACGAGAAACTCCGCCCTTGAAACCCATCAACACCATCTTCATCCCCACCATCATCGAAGTTCAACGAGTAGCTGAACGCATCGTAGTGAAACTCCGAAGCTATGGAATGCCGCCTACGGTGGTGGCCACGTCCGCTTCCGTGACAATGTCCGTGCCTTCCAATACGCGATATGAAGTTCCTGCACTTGTCTTTAAGCTCCGGTATCTCATGCGCACGTGACTTTATCCATAACGACGATGTCCTCACGAGTTTAGGTTTCTCCGAGGGACGTGACATCAATGCGGTGGGGCTGTCGGTGTCATGGTCGCCGTTACTGTGGTTATGATGGTGGTTGTGGTGTTTGCGGAACGGGGAAGGTAAACACAAGGAATATCGTTTCTGCTTCAGACACGGGGAGGCTGGGGTAGTCGGAGAGTTGGGCTCGGATTGTGCCATGAAATTAGCAAGCGGAAGAGATAGGTATGTTGATTCAAACGGTGGTTGGTTTGGTTTGGCGGTGTTATAAAGAGGGTGGTTACGGCGGTTAAGAGAAGCGAATGTTGTGGAGGAGTTGGAGATATTAAGGAAATGAGAAGTTAACGGTTAAGGTTGTGTCCGAAGTTTTGGGGATGATGGATTTGTTGTGTTGGAATGGCCACCTTTTTGTGATTTTGGAGCCATCGATGTATGCTTCAAAATGCTCCAAAATGAGATTACTCATTATTAGTTGTTTTGTAACTTTAAAAATTCATGTAATTTTTAATATTTTATTTTTATTTTTAAAATTTGATTTATGATATTAATTAAAAAATAACGTAGTTTAGTTAAATCTAACGTGTGTAATTGTTTAGGGTTTCTGTCTTAAATATTAATGTTAAGTTATAATTGAAAAAAATTGAAAGGTTAAATATTTAATTACTACTTTAATTTATTTTTATATAAATTAATGTATACTAAATTTAAGAAAATTAAAGGGAAATCTTTATTTTCGATCTAAATTTTCAAAATTTATAAAAAATTATATGCACTTACTTATTTACTAATACTAATAGAGATCTTTTAAAATAAAATATTAATAAAAATAATATTTTACTCCAATAAGAATTTGTCTTTTTTTTAAATGGACATCTTTTTAGCTAAACAAATAAAAGAATCAACATTTTAAGTGGCAACAACTAGCTATTGCAATTTGTTGTATTAAAACTTTTCCTTTTAAGAATATGAATCCTTCCTTTTTATGCTTTCTTATAGGGATTCAATGAGTATTTTATATCATAAAATACAAAATCAATTTAATCATTAATTTTTTAATTATATATCCGACTTACTAAATAATTATTTATATTGAAAACATAAAATTAATAATTAAACAATTCAATCGGTTCGATCATAAAAATCTTGAGTCAACTAAAATAAAATAAAATGATTTTATCTTAATCAATTTGAGATTGAGTTAAGTTGAAGATTATCATTAAAAAATACCTTATAGCTAATAAAATATCAATTTTAATATTAAATTCCTTCCAAACTTGAATTTATATTCAAATAATTTTAATTTTAAATTCAAATTAAACTAATTAAATGTAAGTTAAGCTGATATCTTAAATTATTATTTTAAGTCTTAAATAAATATATGAGGTGAGGGTCCTTGGAGAATAATAATAACAATTAGATTAGACCAAAAAAGTGATATAATTAATGTCACGTCATGAAATAAAGTTTTCAAGCAGAATCTTCTTTGTTCTTTTGTTCTGGCAATTGATGAAGCTTTTCTTGATCATCTTCTGAAGGCAAAATTGTTCTCTTGCGACCATAATTTCCTTGAAATACCCTATTCAGACAACGCTCGAAACTACCTCCAATTCTGTTCTATCACTGTCCAAACTCCTATATAATCAAATTCATCCCTGAGTTAGCCGAATCAATTAGGTGATCTTAAGCATCAATGGCAGGCATGTTACCCGGTCTACATGCTGATAGTGCTAGGAAGAAGAGACGGTCCTCACCTGATTCTGCCGCGCACGGCTGGACTCGACGGGCCCTCTACACAGGCAGCCGAGGAACCTACCGTGCTTCAATCACTTCTGTGGTACCTGGCTTTTCCCGTTTTCACTTTAGCTGATCAGTAGCTCCATTGTTATGTGTTAAGTATCACTTGTTACTGATCAAGAATTGTTGAAATGAGACAGCAAAGAAGTGCAATGAAACAGGAACTAGAGGCTGAGAAAGAGACCAAGATAAGAGAAGCAAGAGTATCCAAGGAAAGATTAGACGAGAGGCTGAGAACTAGGAAGAAACTATCATCCATCACAAAGAAGAATGGATCAACGAGTCTCAAACTCATGAGGATGGTACGGACTATGGTTTGCTATAGGTTTTAGGGTATGTACTATGCATTTAGAAAAGAAAATAAATAATTATCTTTGAATAATCTTTTGTTTTTTAATCGGTTGTTGGGTTCTTCTCTGTTTTTCTGGGCAATCCAAATAAAGATACTGTTTCTTAAGAATGTTGTGGCTTTGGCAATCTTACATAAATCGTTCATCCTCAGAAGAGTGATGATTTGATGACGATGATTCTGAACTTAATGGATAGCTTGTGGACAAGAATCAAAAGATGAGGGAAACATCGGAGAGAAATTATAAATATTGGTTAAACCAACGTTTGATTAGGCTTATAATATAGTAGAGTTTTTATCAGTAAAGTTTTTTTTCTGTAGAACTTTTCTGATAAAATTTTTTATAAGAAACTAGTTGACTGTTTGGTTGTTATTTAAAAAAGGGCTTTTTAAAAAAAGTTTTATACAACATACAAATAAAAAATACTCATAATTTTAACTATATTTTATTTTACAATAAAAACTATTTATGTATATAATTTTTTTAAAAGTATATTAGATAATATGAAAAGCATAATATATTAATTATTTTACCATTTTAAACCATATAAAATATAAATAAAAATATAATTAACCAAATCTTTTATATGAATTATAATATAAATAAAATTAATATCAAAAATAAAAATTAAAACATATAAAAAAACCAAATAATATTATATAACTCTCAAATAAATGTGAAGATAAGTTTGTGAATATTGTGGAAATTATGTGTAAAATATAAGGACAAAAGGGACTCAAAATAGACTCATTAATTGATTTAAAAGATTTACCTGAAAAAATTATTTGAGAAGTTTTTTTTGAAAATTTCCAAATTTAACATTTTATTGTTACTTTAAAAATTCAGATTATAATTATAAAATTGAAAAAGTTCTAATAACGTGTTAACGCTCTGGGGTACATAGCGCTCTACGCATCTCGGCGGATGATCTCTAGAACTCCAAAGGGCGGCTCGTGTAGTATAGAAAGGCCAAGGCTGCACACTCCAGCTAGTCTAGCAGGGTTGTCCGCGCACTGGTTGCCTTCCCTGAACACGTGCTGCAACCGAACTGTCCACTCCCTATGCAAGAGCTGCTGGATACCTATCACCAAAATAGAAAGCTCAGTCAAACTCACGAATGGAGCAGAAAAGAAGATTGATAACTTCAAGGGAGTCTACTTTTACCACCACTTGGCGATAACCCAAGTTCTAGGTCAGTTGAAGACCCGAGAGCACCCCCCACAACCCCGCAACTAACGGTGAACCCGTATTGAGATTTTGCAGGAATCCGCCCCACTATTCCCCATTACAATCCCGAATCAGACCCCAGTGGAAATCCTTTTGAAAGTGGGGTTCGTAGCACTATAAGAATTGACTTTCACCCAACTTGTCTCTGGCTTCTGCCACCCGACGAAAGAACCTACTGGGAGGCCCTGAGCAGGAAACACACACTTCTCCATCATCTGAGCTCGAGCAATCCACCCTACGTAGTCCATAATAACTTGATCCCTCTCAACCGGCCAAACAAAAGTCGACTCGAAAAGACTGCTGTTTCGTCATATTCAAAGAAACCAACAAGCAACCCCAAAGACTGTGGCCTACACTTCCTACTGCAGCGGATCCTACTTTGTGAGGTTATACAACATTCAAGTGTCCTGGTACAAAAAGGACCTATCCACCACCTCCCGAGGAAAATGCCGCCAGAGAGTGAGCAATAATGTTTTTTTTAATTATCCCTATTTTAAACCGTTCATTGGAAATACTTAAAACACATGATAATCGTTGCCCTTCTTGTGGGCAGAAGGAGACCACGATTCATGTGGTCCGGGACTGTCCTCGGGTCCGCGCTCTCTGGAGTCTTTTCTCCCAGGTGGGGGTGGATGAACCCTTTTTCCAACAAGAGGTGGACACTTGGCTGACGTGTAATCTCACTACGCAGACTCCGGTGCAACAGGAAGCGTGGGCTACCATTTTTGGGAAACTTGCTGGTTCCTCTGGAAATGACGGAACAACAACATCTTCGACCCGACTTTTGTTTGGCCTACGGCAGGGCACCACGTTGTCATGGACTACGTGGGCTGGCTTGCCAGAGCTCGGATGATGGAGAAGTGTGTCTCTCCGGTTCAGGGCTTACCGGTGGGTACCCGCGTGGGGTGGACGAAGCCTGAGGCGGGATGGGTGAAAGTTAACACTGATTATTAGGGAAATAAATCACAATAGAATATTGTAATTAAGAATATGATTTCATTTCCTCTTTTCTCTTTATTTTGACAGCCTGTGTAATTGATATACTTTCCTATTTTTGCTTTCTCCATTTGTATAAATTGGTCATTGATATGTTAATACAAGTGTGGATTTCACCCTATTCTCATTCTCCTTTATGGTATCAGAGCCACTCTTGGCCTCACGGCACAAATACTGCTGATCTTCTCTGCAATTTTTTTTCCTTTGTTCTTCATCTTTCTTTCTCAACATGACTTCCAACCCAAACAATACCGAAACCAACCTAACCTCCTTTCCCACTCACCAAACACCTGACCACTCACTCTCCTCTTCTCACAACCGAAATACAACTCTACCCATTGCAAATTGTGATCAGCTAATTTTCATCAATCCTTCCAATCAAGCACCACTCAAACTCACATCAGACAACTACCATTCCTGGTTTTACCAGTGGGAAACCATTCTCATAGGATATGATTTTCTGAAATATATTGAAACTTCACCATCTGTTGCTGCCTCTCCCTCATACATTCGACAAGATAATCTTCTTCGAAGTGCTATTGTCGCTTCCCTATCTCCTGATATTATCCCTTTTGTAACTGATGCAAAAACTACTTTTGATCTATGGAAAGTTTTAGCAAATACCTATGCTAAACCTTCTCCTGCTAGAATTATGAGTCTTCGAGAGTCCCTCCACAACACCCAAAAAGGAACTCTCTCCATTACAACATATATGCAGAAAATCAAACAGATCTGCTCCACTTTGGGTGCTGCCGGTGTTCACATCTTAGCTGATGAAATTTTTCTTCACGTTCTCCATGGTCTTCCATCTGAATATGATACCATTGCATTAGCTCTGCGTGCTCGAGAGACCTCTGTCTCTTTTGATGAACTTCATGAGAAGCTTCTTGATGTTGAACAACATCTCAATCGTTCTGGAACTACAACTCTCATCATTGCAAATTTCACAGCCAAACATCCTTCAAGCAACACCAAAAAATTTTCTGGGCACCAAAACCCTCACACTCCTGAAGGTCCAAACAATTTACGCAGATCTAATTTCCGAGGCCCTGCAAATATCAACTCTGGTTCACCTTCAACTCGACCTCGGGTAACGTGCCAACTATGTGACAAACCTAGCCATCATGTGAAACGGTGTCGAAAACTTCAAGCTATTCTATCCCTTGTTACTGGAAACAATGGCAACGTCAACACCAACTCAAATCGCCCATCCTCATTGCCAAAGGTTAATTTTACTTCTCAAGGCTCCCACCAAGACACAACTTGGCTTGTTGATTCTGGTGCTTCTCATCATGTTACACAGGATCTTCACAATCTATCCCTTTCACTCTGAATATGATGGCAGTGAAGATGTTATGCTTGGTGATGGTAAAACTCACACTATTACACATACGAGTTCCACTTCTCTCTCCACCTCTACTCGACCTATTACTCTTTCTAATGTTCTTTATGTTCCAAAAATGCAAAAGAATTTTGTTTCTGTTTTTCAATTATGTGCTGATAATAATGTTTCCGTTGAATTCTCACCCGTCTCTTTTGTTGTGAAGGACTTGAGCACGGGGGCACCTCTACTAGCAGGGAAGCCTAAAGATGGCGTGTATCCTTGGCCCAGCTCCAACTCGTTTCCTTCATCCACCAAACCACAACTTCATACTCTTTTTGCCTCTACTGCTTCTCAGTGGCATCGTCTTCTCGGTCATCCTTCCATTGCATCTCTTCGCCATGTTTTAAAGTCTTTAGACAAGCCTCCTTCTTTGAATAAATCCTTCTTTTGTGATTCTTGCAAATGCAGTAAAAT
>JANZLF010000221.1:910210-927530 GCA_026546835.1 Erythroxylum foetidum | reverse complement strand
AGAATTATAAATAAATATTAAAAATAAATTTAATATTATATTCAATATTAGTCTCGTTTTAAATGTCTTAATGAGATCTTTGTAATGATATATTTTATGTAAAGTAATAAATAAGTTAAATTTAATTATTTAGCCAATAATGTAAATAAATCAATTTGTGAAAATGATATAAAAGAAAAAAGTTAAAAGATACATGACTAAAGTTGTCTTTTTGTACTTTTGGTGCAATGAATTCAATCCCCTAGTGTGCACTGTTACTCATTGGTCTGATATCGCAGTTCACAGCCATTGAAGTTGACTATAACAATTGCCGATGTCCCACATAGTTCTTTGCCTGCCGACCATACTCTCCTGGTAATTTGGAAATAAACGTTTTAAAATTTGGATCGGACTATTTGGTTAGATCAAATTTTTTTGAACTAATCAGTTTTTATACATAAAAATTATTAGATGAAATCTAAGTCAATTATTAATTGGTTCAAACTTTTTCGATCGAATAAAATATTTCGGTTCAGTTTTTAAATAAATTTTAATTAAAGCAAATCAAATATGTTAAATTTGAGTCAGTTTGGCAGGCCTCTGTGTGGCTAAAATTTTGACTTTTAGCAACCTCGAAGTATAAGTGAGTTAATAAGGAATTCTTCTTGTTTAAGTGAAGTCGCGAGTTCGAATTGTTCTTATAAATATAATTATTTAAAACTTAGGGTTAAAATTTTACCTTTCACAAAAAACTTACTTGACTCAAATAAGGATTAGTCTAGAGTGAATAATTTAAAGGTGCGTTTTTTATTGCAACTTAAAACCGTCCTAAAACACCTCGTAAGCACGTCCAAAAAAAAGATTTTTTACTTGTAGCTGTGGAAAACTTCGCGAGCACTTAACTTAGCCTTTAAGGATACTTCGTTGCTGCTATATATATATTATATATACATGAGCTAGACTTTTCTAAAACACTACATACCAAGAAGCATGGAGAGGAAGGAACTTAAGAAGATGCGTCATCCTCCACCACCACTTCAGGATGGCAAGTGCCGTGCATTGGTACGCCATGCACCGCCACCTGCACGCCATCTTTCTCGCCCTCCTCCAACAGGCCCTACTGTTCCTCACCGTCACCTTCATCTTCACCGTCACCATCACCATCACCATCACCGCAACCCTTCTCACCCTCATCGTGATCTTCACGTTCACGTTCACGTTCACCTTCACCAACACCATCACTATTACCACGACCGCCACCACCGATGATCTGAAGCTTCAAGACTATCCAGGAACCTACAAGGGTGTTATCTAGCTGTTGCTTTGCTTACTGGGCCTGCATACTCTTATAATAATTGTGTATGCTATAGATCGTGATCAGATGTAAATAAACAGAAACCCTGCTTACTTATAGGAGGGTTCTCATGTTCTTGTCTTTTTATAAAATTTTTTCCCAGGCTTTGTCAAATTTCAATTTATTCGATGAAGACAAATGTTCATCAATGATACATAACAGCAAACTAATGGGAAAATTGGAGGAATTTTAAGGAAATGAAGAGCAAAAGTTTAAAGTGGAACCATCAGCTTCAAAGAAAGTTTTTATCTTTGGACAAATTGCTCTCTAAATGTCTTGAAAGCCTCTTCCTTTTCTTGAGTATGAATCAATTTATTCAGGAATTTTCTTTTGATCCCACTGTTTCTGTAACCCCAGATCCATCTACTCCCTTCTCTATAGCTGAAAGATGCATCACGATTCTGATATAATTTAAGATTCGGCAACTGGGAATTTTCCAAATTGCAGAGTATTGCAGCTGCATCACAGGTTTAGATGATATGTTTTTCAGTCATCAATCGAAATGCATTCAAGCGTAGCTACTGCTTGTACCAGGTTTAGATGATACTGTAAAATTTTTCACATCAGTTACATTCTTCAAAAGGAACATTCTTGGAAGAGCAAAAGAATTTCAACTTGAGACTAATGCTTTATAATCGGATATTACTTTGGCTTGTCTCGGCCCTTCCATTCCTTGTATCGATAGAGAGCGGAGACAGAGCTTTTGGTTTATGTTTTCAAAGAGTTTAATAGGAAAAATAGAAGGCGAATACTTGATCCAATTGATTTATCCATCGGGCCAGTCTGGTTGATTCTTTGCACCTAGTTTTGACGTAGCAGCTACCCACTTGTGTCGATTTTGGGTATAGGTACTCTTTTGTTAAAGTCTTAAGGATCGTTCGAGCTTTTCCTGGGAGCATGATATCGAGTGCTTGTTGAACTCTATAAATTACGTGAAAGTGGGATATTTCAAATTCGGGAGTCCAAGAGTTTTATAAAAATGTTCTTGATGAAAAAAAATGTGAATGATAGAATTGGTTTTTCTAAAAGTTATAAACATCTTATCCTCTTCCAATGTAGCTTTATTTGAAGAGAATTTTTTGGTGACAAGTATCCGTAGATTAATCCAACGAAATTGGGAAGTAAAATTTCAGCTTGTATGTGAAGGGACTAATGTCCAGATAATCTAGCCTCAATCACAGTCCTAGCTAGTCCAAACCTATATATTCTGCAGGAGCCTCTAATGACAATCATGGAGCTCATTCACTGAGACAAACAAGAAGCTTTATACCGCAGATCATTGTACTAGTTAGCTTGTATTTTTTGGGCTTTTGGTTTTTATCTTATGTGAAAAAAAAAAAATTTGTCTTCTCTTGTATTTACTTGAGAACTTGATGAGGTCACAATAATCAAGATCCAGGAAAATGATTACAGTTCCGTGTTTCCTGCAGAGTTTATGTACATGAAAAAGATGAAGACCACCATGAGAGGTAATTTCAATTATTGACCAGGTGTGTCTCGGAAAATCAGGAAAAGAACTGTGAAATAAGCACAGCTTTATTCTTCTAGCAAACATTTCAGATTCTGAAGTCCCTCAGCAGATATGCTCCGCCTGACTCTAGCCCTCTGTACTACAGCTTGTGGAGGTGGCTCGGAATGAAAGCATACCATAACAACCGTCAAGTTGTCTGTTGCACCCCGTTTTATGGCTTCTTCCACCACTTCTTTACAGCATAGTTTAACATCATTGTGTTCTTGGAGTCTCCTCCGGACGAAATCTACCGCGTTTTGGCTAGAAAACACCTCCCATATTCCGTCGCTACCGATGATCAAAAACTCATCTTCTTGAGTCAGAGTAATCAACTTGAGCTCTGGTTCAGCACTCAAGGGGCCACCCTTTCCCTTCATCCCTTCCATGTGCCAATTACCTAGTGCACGGGTCACACCTAACTGCCCGTTTAGGTAACCATCATCGACGTACCCACCGAGGGACTCGATTCTTGTCCTTTCTTTAAGGCAGCAAGGTCGATGATCTTTAGACATCTCTACAACCATACCATGCCGCGATAACACTGCCCGGCAATCACCAGCATTTGCCACGAGTAAAGACCTATGGAAGACAAAAATATTATTCAGTCAATATGCATTCTCTTGGATGGTTTAAGATCATTTGACTACAATTTAAGCCTCACCAAGGGTTAAAATTTATATGGCTACAGCTCAATCTACGGAAAAATCACACCTTCACACCTCAAGGTAATAGCTCATTACAGAGTATCATGAGAATCATCAGGAATTTTCAAGTGAACTACACACGGTTTGGGCATACATGGAAATGCAAACAAACGAGTATGGTCGAACCCGAGCATTTTATGGAAGATATTTACCTCCCAAATATCATAGCAGTGAGAGCTGTGGTACCAGATGGCAGGGAAGACTCAAGTGAGCATGACTTTGCATATGCAACATCAGTCTCAACAAACGACTTTGTGACAACTTTCTCAAGTTCTAAAGGGAAATTGGCATCCTCAACGATGATCCTTGGTAAGTTATCCCGGACGAAATGCGCCGCACCTTTCCCTCCATGTCCATCGAACACCTGTTATTCAGAGAGAGAGAGCCAAACTTGTATGAATATCCACCTTTGACTGCTTGTTTCTCCATTAATGTTTTTTATATAGTTGACACCTATAATTGGGCACTTCTTGGTTTGTGTATCTTGGAGAGAAAATCTTGTTCTAACACCATAGTTTGAGATTAAATATTTCACCCTCAGACATATTGATCCAAGTGTAAACCAACAAACATATAGTATGGAGTTCACATGAAGGAGTTGCTTGTGCAAATGAGATTCTTATTCATTATCTTAGTTAAAACTCAAATGAGAAGAAGGGTGTGCTCATGATGTACTTAATCAACAGAGATGTCCATTATACAAGCAAACAAGCAACAATTAGGCTATAACAACTTACACCATAGAAAGAAACAGCTTCCTCACTTAGTATATTACAGCCGAACTTGTTAGCCAAATCGTTGATGCAAATGTGCGTATCCTCCATATGAGGCCGGGCACCGATATCAGACCACTCTCCAGAGCGAAGAGAAGGGACAAATTCTGTTACCAGATTCATCTTCCTCTCATTGACCACTCTATCCTCACAAATGCTTTCCAGCTGTATGGACCATGAAGATATCAAATGTTCATACAAGCAGCTCAAAGTTTTCCAGGTCAAGCCAGAAACACCATATCATAAAAACTTCTGTTAGTTTTAGTGATTAGCACAAGTCCTATCACAAGATGACAGGATCAAGTAGAGTTAGCTCAGAATCAACATATCTTTCAAACTTGTAGTCACAGGATGGAGAAACTACCAAAAAAAGCAGTTTCACTATCTTATCAACTTCTACAAGAAGACAACCAAATGCCAGGCACTAAAACACTGTCATGCTAAAACTTGTGCTTAAAATGAAGAACTATAGACCAAGGTACGGAGTTCCCATCTAGGCTGAAACTAGAGACAAGGAGGATAGGGGGACAGGACCAATGTTGGAAGTTTCATTTACACAGTGCAGTCTTTCCAAATGCAAAGAAAAATAAAGTAGGTGAGCTTTACTATTCATTTTAACGCATTGTGGTAAATAACAAGGGAACCTATGAACCAATAATGAGACCTTTTGTTTCATAACTATTCAAAGAAAGCTCTACCTAATGCATACAAGAAGGGATAAATCATATCAATAAAAGTACCCATTTAGCACCAGAAATCACCTAACTAGACTATTGTTGGTTTTAGGTAACAGATTTTCCATATGGTAAAGGTTTGTTTTCAGTTCTTTTGATGTAGAATTTAAAGAAATTACTTAAAAAAGATCGATGAAGAAAACTCGCCTGTGTCTCGTTAAACTTTTGAAAAAGTTCTCCATCGATCATAGCAGAACAGAACAAGAAGCATAATTTATAGAAGTGATCCATTCAAAATAAGAAATATTTCCTTGACAATGGGTAAAAGCAAAGAAAATCTGAAAAAGTAAAATCATAAAAGTTGACCAACCAATCAAAAAGGCCAAAACGTGCCCAACATTTAGACGCACGAAATTTTCCACGTTCATCTCTAGAATAAAAAAACAAGCATCTACAACTCAATCATTGATCGAACTATATAGAAAACAGAGGAATTCCCTAAAGATAATAACACAGAGAACAGGGGAAAGGAGAACATGGTACAGAACAGAAAATGAAGGGAACAAGCTGAATTCTTACAGGAAACGACTTTCCCACACTGAACCCATCACTCGAACTGATCAAGAAAGAATCTTTTCCCAAATTCTCCATCTGGGTAGGCAAGGACTCGCAATGCAAAGGCCAAGTCTGCTTCTTGTTGCTATTACTATCGTTCTTATTGTTATCAAGACTCTCCATTTCATGGCTGCCCTGCTCTGAATCCTTAACGCACATGATAATTTAGTCCTTGGTGCTTCAGAAAAAATGTACTTTTAGAAGTATCCTTAGCAACTTGATGGTGCTGCTTGAGGGTATCAAAAGCAAAGGAAGTGCAAAGATAGAGAGAGAGAGAGAGAGAACCAGAGAAAAATGTTGCATCGGGAAGAATACTCCAAGGCTTATATAGTAATGGCAATTGCTTGAGAGATAGAGAGAGAGACAGTGAAGAAAATACTAGGGGCCGTTCAAGTCCAGATTTTTCTATGAAAGCGTGGCTGAAAATCAGTTGAGTTGTGTTTCATTTACGTTCGGTTATTTTATACATGTGATCCTTTTCCTCCCCAGCCACTCGGTCTTATGTTTTATGCTCTGTCTTGTGATTATCAAATAAGAAAGTGTGTCCAAGTAACCAAACCCATCGGATCAAATTGGGCTCATTTTGTAGTAAAGAATGAAAGTTTTGTCAGTGACATGTTACATCGTTTTTGTTTTGTTTTCATGTACATGATAATTAATAACAGCTCAACAAGATCTGAAAGTGAAGTGATTGGTGGGTGAAACAGAGAAACTTCTAGTAAGGCTGATGATGCAAGGAAAATTGACTTTAGATTTTTGTATTTGATTTCATTAACAAATCTTTCTTAAAATATCTTCTAAGGTTCTTGGCAACTAGTGCTGCGTAAAAGTCACTTTTCCTTTCTTAGCTTGGACACCATATGAACCCTTAAGTTATCTTTTAGAATTCTTAGTGGAGGAGAGGTCTTTATAAAACATGAAAACAGAGAAACAGAGGCTAATCTTTACTGTCATTGAGACTAAGAAGAGAAGAAGAATCTAACCAACACAACAGTTGATCTTTTTCTCCGATCTTTATCAGAACTTTTAAGATCAAGCCAATGGGGACACCACAATATTGATGAGAGGCATCTTCTCTAAATGGCCTTTGACAAGTGACCTAAGAAAGCTCCCTCTACCTGTCATTTGATGGGGACGACGTGGCAGAATGCACTCCATTAAATAGTACAGGAATGACCATAACTTTGGCCCCTTTCCCTTTATATATTTGAATCACCAAACATTGGAGAGATAAAAGGTACAAATTAATTCAGTTAATAGAAGTTTTTTAAAAAACAATATAATGATTCCACACAGTTCTTAAGCAAAAATCAAATCAGAGTTGTTAGAGTCAAAATTACATAAATATGTTCAAAAATGATTTAGAAGTACAGAGGCCAAGCAGAAGAAAAGGACAGACACACTGTCAACTTCAAAGCCTGGCCGTTTGACATCACCAGAATTAAGATCTCACCTCTGTAGCATCTTTTTATATCGAAAAGACTGTTTTGGGATCTGAGACAATTGACAGGTGACAGTGCTTATTACTGTTTTATATCATTCAGCAAAATAATCATATGAATATTCGACAATTTAATTGGTTTTGGCCGAAAAAAAAAAGGTCCCATGAATCATTATATCTTCATCTGCCATAGATAAGGTGGATTTACCAAATCCCCATTCGTATGAAACGTGAGGGGGTAGGAACAAGCAACCTACTCCCTAGTACTAATTACCAGCAAAGCCAACCACCAGTCAGCCGTTTGGAGGCAATTTGCTCGTCTCCGAGATGGCATTAGGATTTTTAAGGGAGACCTTTCACCAAAATAGTACACAAATTTCACATAGAAATCTAAGAACTAGTTGAGACACCTATAATGTTAAGCCAGTACTATATGGTGACATGCCCTGATACAAGCTTTTGCTTAAACATTTAGAATGTTAAGCCAGTATTATATGGTGACAAGCACTGATACAAGCTTTTGCTGAAACCTTCAAATGTTCGGGAGAGTTCGATATAGATAGAATTAGCAAGAAGAATCAAACATTTATACTATCAAAAAATCAACAGTGCTTGGCATGTTCAACATTCTAGATATAATCAATAATTTGGCAAAAGAAGAATAAACCCTCAATTATCCGTTTATCAAACAAGATTCTGATCAAAATTTCAAGAACAGATTAAACTATTTTCATTTGGGCTTCAATTGGTGCCTAAGAAACTGAACGTCAAGCCTCACATCCCAGTAAATGCCTTCTTACCACCAGAGGAAGAACCTGCGGGGATCACTTTCAACACATTAAATCGCACAGTCTTTGACAATGGCCTGCATTTACGATACGAAAACAGAAACGAGTTCAGACAAAAAAATCCAGCTCATAACATATGCACAAGCTTAAATAAGAATATGTTAGCAACTTAACCTGCATTGCCCAACAATAATATGATCTCCTTCCTTCACACGAAAGCATGGGGAAATGTGTGCAGCAATATTTGAATGTCTTTTCTCATACCTGAAACATGGAAGAGAAACAAACCATTAGCCCTCTTTTGGTAATGACAGGGGGGCTTGAGTATGGACTAAAAATAACATATATCATAATTGAAATATAGTCTATACCTTTGGTATTTCTTCACATAATGAAGGTAGTTTCTCCGAACAATGATGGTCCTCATCATCTTTGCACTGTGGCAAGTTCCAGCTAAGATACGTCCTCTGATGGAAACATTACCAGTGAAGGGGCACTTCTTGTCAATGTAAGTTCCTATATAGGAATGTTTCATTAAGAAATTGAACCATGAAATAGCATGCTTCATGTAAATAGTTTTCCTTTATAACCACGTGAAGAAACAAAAGAAATAAAAGTAAACATATTATTGCAATAAACGACAATGAATGTCTCCCTCCAATTACCAACAATGTGAAAAAAAAAAACAAACAGTATGACCAATTAAAACTCAACTATGCTTCCTGGATTTTCACAAATCTTAAAACATCGTATCAGGTTTTGTGGAGTAAATAATAAAGCTTCAAAGCGATACTCAGGAACATATTCCAGCTTTCATATGCTTCCAATGAATGCATCTTGGTAAAACATAGAAAAAAGAGCGTTAACATTGTGCATGCAAGGCTTAAGAATCATAATTTTTAACCAATATACTCACTTGCCATTGAAATTTCCCTCAGACTTCATAATTTAATCAATCAAGAAATCAAGTGCAAAGAAATAGAAGCATATATCTAAACCCAACTAATATCCATAAAAAGCGGATGAACAAATAATAAAAAATATACATATAAGTAAATAACTACTTAAATTAAAGAATAATAAGAAATACCCTCAATGGCTTCTCTGGGAGTCTTGAAACCCAAACCAATACTCTTCCAGTATCTGTTTCCTCCCTTTCCAGGTCTCTTCCCCTTCCCTGACTGCTTCGAGCTGTAAAATCCAATTCATATAAACCAATGCCAAAAAAAAACAAAAAAGAAAACCTATCAAGTAACGAAAATTCAATCAAAAACTAACAGAAAGAATTGATCTTTCGCTTCACTTACCAGAGGAACACTTTGGGTTGCTTTAGAAAAGCCTTCTCGGTCTGTATCAAGCCAAACAAAAGAATAAACTTTTCCGATCTAAATCAAAGATGCTTCAAAACTAAGGCAATGTAGAAGAGAAGAGATCTAGAAAGAACCTGCTCGGCCATGTTTGATTGCTTTCTTCGCGTCGAGAGATTGGTGACTCGGGATTGGCACTATTCTTAAACCCTAGCACAGCACACAGCAACAGCTCTATGTGTATATATCTACACCGAACCATCGAAAAAACATAAACTAAATTAATGGGCCTTTTTGAATTCTTTCAATTTAGCCCATTTTAGTAAGCCTGGCCCAAATCTAAAACCAATATTTATTTCATTTTTAGTATTTATTATCCTTTTTTTGTGTCTAATAAATATAATGCATAAAATAGATTAATTGTATTTACTATTTACTTTGAAATGTAAATATATTTAACTTGCTCAATTTCATACATTCACTTGATTTATCAAAGCTTATGCATATTAATATTAATATGATTTATATATTAATGGCTTTAATGATGTATTAAAATAGATACATATACCATCATATAGAGCTTAATAAAAAAGAGAAGATATTTTCATTTTTTATAATCATTTAAATGAATTTCATATTAATTTTGTCACTTTCGGGTCAAGCCCAAAACCCTTTAAGATTTCGAGTCCAAGCTCCTTTAGAGTTCGAGCATAAATTTAAAAAATTAAATTAATTTCTTAAATCGAACTTTAAATTTTCACACTGAATTTTTTTTAAAATGTAAATTAAACTCAATCAAATCACACTTAACCTATTGACATTAACCATCCCTACCAATTTTTCACTTTTATATGATTTAATTATATCAAAACAAGACTTTGATGTAACTATGTTAGCTAAAATAATATAATTAAATGGTTAAAAATAGTGGAAAACACTATATTGGAGCTACTTATTATGATTATAATTAGATTATAATTCGATGGCAAATCTTGAGTTATTCACGAGTGAGGGTCACTAAAAGCTTATAACTTGGTAGTAGAAGACTATAATATGGAACGAGTGAAGCAATACAGAAACAAGGTGGCCTCGACAGGTACTAGGCTGCTGTTGATAGGCCTTATCTAGTGTTCAATATGATGATACATTGTGGGGACTAAATCAAGAACCACAAACGTTCCTCATTTGATAAAGCTATAGTAACAGAAATCTCAAAGGAATTCCTACTTGCTGTGAGAAAGAATCAAATAAATGCAAAACGCAGAGAAAAAGAAAAAGAAATGAGATACAGTACATTCTGAGGAACTCAATGAAGCTGCTGCTGTTCGACCCGAAAAAGATGTTGAATTTGCGGAAGATTCCGAGATTGTCAATCGCAAGCTGAATATCCCTTTGCTCTTGTTTCCATGATTCTGTCACTCAGTCTGCATACAAAAGAAGGAAAAGTGATGATTCTGTATCAGCCAATTTTCCTACCCACAACAGTGTTTGAGTTTTATCTTGTTTTTTGCTGGGATTTGAACTCTTACCTTCTGACGTTTTGAACTCGGAGGGTTTGGTTCAGAATTACTCCGACGATGGGATGTCCCCACATCAGAGTTCTCAGCCTACAGAGAAAACAAACGTTAGGATTGTGTCATCGTATTCTTTGGCAGCATTTTGCTTTGCCTGACAGATAAACTCATGGGAAAAGGCCACATGACGACGATTTAGGACAGACTAACATACTCAATTTATGATTCTGGTAACATGCAAATTGCCAAAAGAGAAATTTAACCTGGGTCGAAGAATCTCCAGTTGATTGATGTCTAGAGGTTTGCCCTTCTGCAGAGGATGCACCACTTGATTCGGGACCTTGATGTTGTGAAACAAAGGGTATGATCTCACGAAGCAGGCGCGACAAATATATCCCTTCATCAGTAGCTCTAGCTTCTGATTCTACAGGAAGATTGGATACCCCTGCAGTCTCAGGGATGGAACCAGTAGCTATTCCGGGCAAGCTGCCATCCTGCACTTGGATGTCACCACCAGAAAAAAGGTTCCTCAGTAGCTGCATGACATTATGTGGGATCTGTCTTTCAGGAACATGATTATTTTGAGCCCGAGTAGTTGATAGAACGTCGATGTCTATATTGTGTGAACTGGAAGGCTCCTGTTGTCTTGCATTTCGGGTTGGTGTTGATCCTGAAATAACATAGAGGTTGGATGTCTTGGTCTAGTACTAGCAAACTAAAATAAATTACTTACATATAGCCATAACATGAACTCCAACGAAAGGTATAAAGAATGATTAACATGACAGTGTAGGATACAATACAAAGTTCTACAATTGTCTAATAGCCTCCAACCACAAGCCAAAAAACATTTATCTTAAGCAAGCAACTTAAAATGAGTTTCAAAATGTACAGATCACATCAACTTTGCACCCCCAAAACACCCACAACAAGGCACAAAGCACTCTCTCAATTATATTTGAGAAGCTAGCATTCAGAGTTGGTCTAGATAACTGCAAACTGAAATTTAAATTTATTTATGCAACATTACCATCTCTAGTTTCAAGATTTTGCTCTAGCACGGCAGATTCAAGAGTTGAATTATGCGTATTTTGAATAACAGCGGGATCATTCTCACTAGCTGCATGAGATCCCCAGCCAGAAGCTACATGTTGAAACCTCCCCAGCAAAGGATAGTATAAACCAACCGAGCTACCAGAAGAATCAGATGGACGACGACTGAATGAACCAGGAACTGCAGCAACCACTGTCCTAATTGGCACTACCCGCACCCCAGAGTCTCCTGCCAAGGAGGACCCCTCTGTGACCCTCGAAACAGTTTGATTACCAAGTCCTTCACCAGCAGAATCAGTTACTTGGTTTTCCTGGCCAGGAGCCTGTTGAGCATCAGGCCGTTCTTCTCTATTAACATTGGCTGCAGCTGTAGGTGAACCTTTGATACAATCAGCATCAAATTAATATAGGCATTGAAAGGGAATCAAGTTATTAACCATACAGCAGATGTGCTGGATACCTCTTCGTATTTGTATATCAATACGTCGAGGAAGAAAACCAGTACCAATAGCATTGAAAACGCCAGATCCAGGCTGCACAGAACCCACAGGTATGGCACCAGAAGTACTTCCAGGTTGAAAAGGAAGAGGCTAGACAAATGGAGCAATCAGAAGAAGAACTACCATTTTCAGATCAAAGAAAAGTTCATCATAAAAGTTTTATAGATTATAACCTGAACCATGAGAGGATTTGGACCAGAAGGATTGATAAAAACTGCAGGACCAGCATTAACCAGGGCTTCAGACTGCAAAAGCAAAAACAAATGGCAAGCTAGGCCTGTTAGACGTATTTGATGATAGAATTAATGATTTATGATGATCCTACCGGTGCTTGACCTAGTCGTAAAGTCATGGTTGTACGCCCTAGTTCAAGAAGAAAAGCGCCCAAATTATGAAGCTGGAGCCCAGCTCTCCATGCATTAGACTGGGTGCTCAACCGTGCAGTGGGATCCGTAAGACTTACTTGATTCTCCAGGTGTACAGTAAGTTGCTGCCATTACCAAAAGGTGAAAACAGTTAACATGTAAATAAGCATCTTAATACTGGGAATATTTGAAAGAATAATGCAGCATGCTACTTTTGAGGCCAAGAATTAAGAAAGTACTGCTACCAACAGAAATCTTGTCCTTTTAACAATCTAATGTAGTCTTGTACTAAATACCAAAATAGTTAAAATACAAACTGAAACAAGACAAGGAACCGGTTCAAAGGAACACACATGTAAGCATTCTGCAACTTGTTCAATGAGCAACCGTCTACTAGATAGCATCACTTCTGCCAAAAATGCAGGCGATGGAAGCCTTTCTTGAGTGGGTACTGCTTGTGATATGGAGCTAGAATCTCTCTGGTCATTAGCATGCATGATATCTGCTTGTACATTGTTTTCTCCACCTCTGGCTGTCACTAAATATAATAGAAGCATGTCAACCATAAACACTAAAACAGCAGCTCACATTTCTTGAATTAAAGACGCTAACAACACAACAAGAACTGACCAATGGAATTGAATTCACGCCTTAAATTAGCCAGATTTTGTGACAAAGTAGTTAAAGAATCAGGAAGAACCTGCAATGACAAGGTCATTTAGAGCACTGAAACACTAAAGAAATCTGTACCACAACCATGAGTATGATGGAAAAGGATGACAAGGAATGGGGATGTTAAACTAACAGGAGGATGTAGCAGCCCCAAGGAAACTGCTGATGGAAGTCCAAAGGCACTTTGAGATTGAGTAGACTGAGGCCCATTGCTTGCTTGGTCAGATTGGACCTGGGTTGCATCCAATGGTACACTTGCAGTTGATGTTCTTTGCTGGCTACGCTCCTTGCAAATCACAAGTGTAACAGAAGCACCATAAGATGCAAGAACATGTTCGTTTGCATGTATATACAAACATATAAGCATATCTTTTCACCATAGGGTGAGCAATACATTATGATACAACCTATTTTTGTAAGAGCAAGTGCATGAATTTTCATATTAAGATTTACCCTGCCAACTTCAAAAACTTCACTACCACTTGCAATATTAGATAATCCAAAGGATCCAAGAACAGCAGAGACAATCTGTTCCACAGAAAAAATCAGGAGAATAATTATGCTCTGAAATTATCAATTGTTTGGAAACCAAAAGAATATTAAGATATAGCTGTATCCCCACCCTACTAATTTCTGGAGGAACTCCTTCCCCTTGATCAGGAACGCTGAAGGTTTCTATGACAACATTGGAGCCCACCTGGCCACTGTGTCCAGGGCTTGCACCTTGAGCAGTACCAGATACAGCAGCATCAATAATTAGGGACAAAACTTCAACAGCGAACTAACTAGCACTCAGCATTAATGGAGAACTAGACACTATCAATTATCTCCATCAACAAACCTGGATGATTGGGTAAACCCTCGTGTGATGGTGGCACAGGTTGCCTGACCACTAGATGCAAAGTATGACCATCTTCAACATCTAAACCATGTTAAGTCAACATACCCACCAAATGCTCAATCTGGTACACCACATGCTTCACTACTATTTCGCACTTGCAATAGGAATCATAAACTTGTATATGCATAATTTATATTTTTCATTCATTCATAAATAAAGGTCATCACAGAGAATACCAGATTACAAAAGTTCAAGCTACTTATACTAAGACTTTGGGGTGTATATAAGAAGGATACGATAGGCAGACAGCAGTTGGTCATCCTTCAAAACTTTTCCACGGCATATTAAACGCTGCTGTTCCGATAACACACCAGTGACAGAAGCAATCTGTTCCTTTAAAGCAGGAACTGGCATCTGTGCAAAATTCAGAAAATAGCGGGATATGATGAATAGGAAGCCTCTAAACCAACAAATCACAGATTAATGGAAAGGGTTTAGATTTTAGAGGCATACAACACCCGGGAAAATAATGCCTTTAATGCGTTAAAGTTCATGAAATTCTGATGCTCCTTAGATAGTATTCAGGCTTTTATGAAGAAGGAATTGCACAAAAGATGAAGCATGATTACATTGCTCTTGCCGGTGCAGCATCCACCATGCAGTATTCAACCTCAAAAACTGGATCTAGACTTGATTTATACTCACAAGAGTAAGAACTTGTTCAAGAATTTACACAATGGAAAGGGTTGGTTAAGATGGAACAGGCGTCCTTCATGTTTGATATGCCACATATTTGACGGCGAAAGTAAATACTAGTAAAGAAAGTCTGTGACCACGCTCAAGTAAGATATGAAGACTGTTCAGTTTTGGTAATCAAAGCTGATGAATCCTCTTGCTGCTCTAGCTAAAGTTCCAATTATTTATACCTCTTGGCAAAGCATTGAACAAAAAGTGCAAAGGAAAACATGGACTACATGTGATTCACTAAAGAAGAATCCACAAGTTACTACCTAAGCACTGGCCACTGATACTACTTTCAAATGAAAACTAGAAAACTTATAAAACAATTAATAGGCTCCAGGAGTTGTCTACCATTGTACATAAGAAATAATGTCCCTGGAAGGAGCCAGAGCAATCACCTGCTTATCTACTCTCAAAGTATAGGTTTGAGAATCCAATGTTTTTATCTTAATTTCAATCATTGCTTCAGAGCCTTCGGGCCCATTGCCCCTCAAAATGTTATCAGAAACATTGCTATCCATCCTCCTCAGATCACAAGATGCCTACATAATAGAGAAGAGAGGAGAAAACCAACATTATTTCTTCTGCCAAAGTTTTTAATACATTTATAGCAGTAAAAATAATTATGACATTGAGAATAGCCAATCCTATGGAATTATATAAATGTTGGAACTAATTTTAGAGGTTATATATAAACATACATAAGCACATAAAGAAATGATAGAAGAAAAAAAATGCCGATGCATTTGAAGATGAAGAAAATATGAAACCTATGATCCATTCAAGATGTTCAATTAGGTCTTACCTTCAATAGAGCTAACTAAACTTAATGATGAAAAGCATCAAAGGAAGAATCCATCATATAAACGAAAGATACTAGAAAAACCGTAAAAAATGGTGTTAAGGCCTTTCAACATGCATGACAGAAACCTAAGTACATTTTTCACATCTCAATTCCCGAAACTGATCACATCTTCAAAATGAATTCACTTTTGAACATGTTTTTAAATAGATGTTTCTATTTATCCTCCAATTTATATCTTGGTTTTGGATTCCTGATTGTCAAGTGAAAGTAGTGATGGGAAGTCAACTTTCAGGCTTCAGCCTTATTGCGAACCAAATTAAGCATGAATTGCACTACCATAGTTATTTCCTTATCTTTCCAATCATATTGGCTACCACTAACCAGACAATGAAAGCCACATACTCCCGCAAATGTTACACTTAAATAACCTCTTTGTGGAATGATACATATCAACTAATGTTGCAGGACATTTGCAACTGCCATAAAACAATGAAGATCATTCTTTTCAACACATCATAAATCCTCTACTTGAAACAAAAACTGTAAATGGAATTAATGATTGAAATCCCAGTGCTTATTGATATTCTAAATATGTTTCCATTTTCCCTGTAAAAATTCAGAGTTTCCCAAAGAGATACAAATCCAACATCAAAACATTCCCTTAAACCAAAGATTTTGTAGATTCTCAAGGAGTTTAAGATTGAGAATATGTTAAAGATGACACGATTTTCAGCCCAAAAGAATCTGGCGCACTAACTAGTGATTATGCTTCTTCAATTCACAAAAACCCAATTAGCAATCCTGCCCTCTACTCATATCACCTCATCAAAGCTCACAAAAGCCCACAACTATATAAAAGGAGACGAACATACTGGCATGTTCCTGTTATCTATCATCATAGTTCTAGGGTTGACAAGAAACTATGAATTCAACAAGAAAAGTTTTGAGCTTTAAGCCGTGGGAGCATCCAACCACGGAGCTAATCAAAACCCACAACCGATCAAGTTCCCCACTTCACAAAATCAATCGATTCAACAAAGAAATCAGATTAAGTTCACGGTTACCTTAAACCAAGCTGCTCAATCGTAACAAGTACGAGATCCAGTACACCAACGTAAGGACAGAGATGCAAGAAGGTTAGGCTTAAAGATTTACAAAAAAACCAGCCAAATTACAGCCTGCTCTCAGCTCGTCTGTTTATCTCTGCTGACATCTACTTGTCATATAAAGCTTCATACCCCAAACAACATAAACTCCATATATACCTATCTTTGGTTGGCAATTACAGGCCAAGGACGGAAAAGTTTTAACCTTTATCATGTGATACGAATACCCTTTTCAAAATTAGTGGCAAGGTGAAGATTTGGAGCAACAAGTTAGATGAGAAGCGTTAAAATGAAGAAATTGTACGGACACAATTAACGTGGTTAAGAAATTGTACGGACACAATTAACGTGGGTTAATAGGAGATTAATCGCAATGGTTGTTTAGGGTTTATTTCAATGTTTGAAAACCTCTGAACCTCTCATTGATCCGGTTCGGTTTTACCTACTAACCTCTCTGTATAAAAACCTCCCGGTTTAACCTTTTTCGGTCGGATCGGACGATCCGGTCCGGTCCGGTTTTTATTCATACCTCCGTTGAGCGGCGACTGAGGCTCGGGAGCTGAGATGAGCGTGTCCGT